>MQRK01212758.1:1902-12492 GCA_001938485.1 Girardia tigrina | reverse complement strand
TCGGTATGTTTCCATATAGTGTACCTGCTTGGTACATTTTGTGACCTGATGATGGGATTTTTATTATCTCGAAACGCGTCGTCTTATTTTTATCCCTATTATATAGATTTTACCTTACACAATATATATATATATATGTTAATTTATTCAATTTTGCATAAATCCTATTTTGTTTTTCTTTATTAATTTTTACAATGTTTAATAATTTGGAATATAAATTTAGATCTTTAAAATTATTTTAATGGACATGTCCTATAAAAATTCAGTTCCTAAATAATTTTTCTTTAATTTTAAAATTCAATTATAAATTATTTTTTAATGAGAATTTCCGTTAACAATTAAATTCAATAAAACATTATGATTTTTATTTTAAAAAGTGTTACAAGATGTATCAAAATCTTCTTTACAATATTCTTTTACTCTGAAACTGTTATTTTAATTGTGATTTTTTTAAACCTAATTTTTATAAAAGTTCTTTCAATTTAATTAGTAATATATTATCATTACACTATAATTTTTTATAAAACTTATTTCATTTTAATTAGTAAAAATATTATTTTTTAATTTATCTCAAATATATAAATATGATTTTTAATTTAAAAATATCAAAAATTTACAGTTTATCAAAAAGAACCCCTAAAAATCTTAAAAAAGTCTTAACGAGCCTTCATGCAGACTGAGCCTCATTCTCCAGCTACAAATCACTGCACGTACCTCATCCATCAAGAGTTCATCTCAAACTTTGGAGAAGAATACTATGATGATTTTTAGTGCAGACCATATGCTCTTATTTCAACTTCACATAAGTGTCAATCAGATTTAAATGTCCACATAAATTTTTAGGACACCAGTGTTGTGGGAATTGTCTTGTAAGGTGTTGCTGAGTTTTGTTGTAGCCCCACCAAATAAAGATTACCTAAGTGGTAATACATGGAACATCGAGATATAAGCAAAAGTTCTATTTAAGAATTTTTACTCCTTGGTCGACAAAAACCAGAGACGCTTTATCAAAAGATGACCTTTTATTCTTCAGGCTGTTCCCAATAGCATTCATATTAAAGAATTTTACATCAGAGAAGCGGATGTGATTAACTCTCTCTGATGTGAAACACTGAAGTTGGGCCTTGAAGTTTTTTTAGGTAGTCTTAGATTTTTGATTTATTATGTGAATATTTTTCATTTTGAGAGCAAAGTAGTCCAAGATCATGTTTAAGAATGTGTCACATAGTGATGCACGAAGTCTCTATTCAGTGAGGGAGTTTTTTTCCAGATCACTTGATCTGTCGAGAAATTTATAAATGTAGGTGTACGAACAGAGCGGAAGAGGCCAGCGCGTTTGTGGTCATAGACACCTCCGGTGTTTGCAAAATGGCGAATCGTGCGATAAAAAATCTCGTTTGTATTCTGTATATTGCAACATCCGAAAATAGTCGCTGAACTTTTTCCACAATTGAGCAGCTCCACCACATTAGAATGCTTTGTGTGTATTCTGTTAATTGTTCTTCTTAGAGGAATAAATAGCGTTTAGCTAAATGAAATGGAGCAATACTAGGTCTGTGATGCCCTTAGATATCCGGGGCCGCACGCGCGCTACAATAACAGTATCAGCGAGTTTTATTCCTAGCTAGAAATGGCCGGGTAACTTGCTGAATCACTGTCGTGTTAGGAATAGTGGATTGAAATTATCCCACTTGAACGAGGAATACCTAGTAAGTGCAAGTCACTAGCTTGCGCTGATTACGTCCCTGCCCTTTGTACACACCGCCCGTCGCTACTACCAATTATTTGTGTGTATTCTGTATAAGGGTTAACCCTTTCCAGCCCAAATTATTATTTTTGACAAAAAAATTTATATTGTTGTTTTGTTTGCTAAGAAACAATTGAGAATCGCACTTTTTAGCATTCTAATATATGTAGTGTCATCTATTAGACTTTTTAGAAACTATTACTATGTCTAAAATTTAAATTGGGTAAAAGAGATAACTGTAATTTAATTTTTCAAATATGTTGCCATATGGCAACAATGGACTGGAAAGGGTTAAAACTAGAATAACTAGTTCTCAGTTACATTGCATTGAGTACATACCGTTTTGATTCTTGGTAAATTTATTTATAAAATTTTAGCAGTAGTAAGTATGATCTGTTATGTAGAATTCACGAACTCGGCAATTTTTCAAAAATATTTTTTAATTTAATTATGAAAAAATATCAATTTAATATGAAGAAATATCGATTTAATAAGAAAAATATCAATTTAATAATGAAAAAATATCGATTTAATATGAAAAATTATCAAATTAAATATAAAAAAATATCAATTTAATATGAAAACAAGTTTTAACAATACACGTTTGCAATTCAGCTTGCCGCCAAGGAAGAATTTTAAATAACTATGAACAAAAATTTTACATTTGGAGTCTATTTTGCGTCACAAATTAAGATTTTTTTCATATTTAATATACAATTTTTCATATTTAATTGATATTTTTTCATAATAAATTGATATTTTTTCATATTAAATACAGAATAAAAATATTAAATACATAATTTTTTAATATTAAAGACATAATTTTTCATATTAAATTGATTTTTTTTCATTTTAAATTGATATTTTTTATATAAAATACTTATTATTATTATGTTGGAGTTGTAAAAAAAATGGAGTTGTAATTTGTTTTTGTATGAAATTTTCCCTTCTACAAAAGATTTTAATAGTTACTTAATAAATTAATTAAAAATGTAATAGTAATTTTCCATTCTACAAAAGATAACAAAAAAAAAATTCTGTTGGCCAAGTAGAGTTCTGTCCTCATAAAGAATGGATTAAAACATTTTTTTGATTTACTACTTATTCTTTGAAATACAATTTACGAATTTAAAATAATATAGTACAAGTATAATATTACGTAGTATAATATAAACGGTGGTACAAATCGGGGGTATCTAAACGGTGGTACCAAAAAGGTCTGCTCCCTATTGTATGAGTTGCGTCAGAATAATCGATCACATTTAATTTGGCTCATTCCACATTAGTGGGGTGGATATAAATAGTTTGTATGATAATTCATGGCGCGTCCTATAAGTATCAAAAGTATACAAAAGTAGAGTTAAATAATTACACCAATTACAAATATATATATAACAGATTGTAATATTACGTATCTTTTTTTAAATATTTAATGCCTTAACTCGTTCTAGAATCGAGAAAAGGATTTTAATAATAATGTTGATTTGAAATTAAACACGTTTTAATGATCTGGGAATTAAAAGTTTTTTAATAGTTTAAAACTAAATATTATTTTAGAATAAATAAGATTAAATTAAAATTGTATTAAATATTATTTTTAATTTTGAGTTTTAAAAAATATAATTTTTGAGATTTAGAAATTAAAGATTATTTAAAAAATAAAGATCGGTGAATTAATTTGAGCGACTTATGGCTAATAATAATAATCTCGTAACTACAATTTGTGAAGACGAAATCCTGTGCTGTATTATTCCTTGAATTTCAGTATTATATTCGAATTGTCTACACCTGATGTCTACACTGTCTGATGTTGTCTACACCCTGACAAATGTGCTAAAATAAATTTAATAATTATTTTGGAAATATGTTGATTTTTTATTATTAATTGGTTAATACTAAAAATATTTTGAAATAATAATTTAGACGAATGCGCTAAAAAATTTAATAAAATTTTGTGATATTAACATTTTTTTGTATATAATTTTGCGTTTTCGTCCTTACGTTGTTTCCAGCGCGTTCCCGTTTATTTGATTTGATTTTTTCAGATTCATTCTTAGAATTGTCTGGAGTATGCATTTGATCAGTAATATTCAGTATTGTCCCATTAGATTCTTTCTTCAGTCTTCTGACACATTCCATCTCAATGAAGATGGTGCATGTTGTTTTCACTTGTCACAACGATATCTGTACCATTCGTAAATCATTTGGTCCTTTCCGTTCTGTGACGTAATGATATTCATTATATTCAAAGTTAATTTGTTTGTTTGTAGTTATTTAAAACAAATTTATTTTTCTATTTATAAAAAATAAATTTTATATTTTATAAATTTTTATATTTCTTAAATTTATATTTCAAAAATATTTTTAGTAAAAACGAATTAATAATAAAAAATAAACATGTTTTCAAAAAACATTAAATTTATTTTAGCGCATTTGTCGGGGTACCCTGACTGACATAGATCCGATGACATAGAATTGATAAAAGCAGTCACTCTGATAATATAAAAAAACGAAATAAGTCAATATACATTTTTAAAAATTTTTAAAAATATATAAAATATCCGAAAAAAATCATTTTGATATTCCTCAGATATTTGTTTTGTATTTTGAAAAAAAATGTTTTATATTTTCGGTAAATTTTGTTATAATGTCATTTAAAAAATGAACAATTTTAATTCTAAAACAAGAAAATCAATTATCGATTTTTCATTTCCGTACCCAGGAATGAACCCGACAAAGGTCCCAAATATTGGCAGCATTAGCAACAATAACAACAGCAACAGCAGTAACAACAGTGGCAGCGAGAATCCTGTCTCCGGTACCGCTCCAGGTACAGGTAGGGTCGTGCGGCGCAATTCTCACAACGCAATCGAGAAGCGATATCGACTTAGCATCAATGATAAGATTGACGAATTACGCCGGATGCTGTTTTTGGGTGACGATTCTAAGGTGTTTTTAGTTTGATTTATGGTTCGATTATTGACGAAGTGATCTTGAATAGTTTATAAATTATTAAAGAAATATTATTAATTAATTAGTTCTTGTAAATATTTAAAACATAAGATTATCCTTAAACGTTTTATTATTAAAAATCGGTACATGTTTCATTCATCTATAATCAATGTCCGTTATATTACTTTTATCAAACAATTTTATTGTGGTTTCTTTGTTTGGGAT
Source organism: Girardia tigrina (assembly GCA_001938485.1). Classification (NCBI taxonomy): domain Eukaryota; kingdom Metazoa; phylum Platyhelminthes; order Tricladida; family Dugesiidae; genus Girardia; species Girardia tigrina. The sequence continues at coordinate 7,568 of MQRK01212758.1, read as the reverse complement.
TCATATTATGTGAAACATTGAATAATATTTTATTAATAATTTATAAAATTTAACTCCATAAATACAGGAGAGCTCCAATCAATTGCAACAGATCGGTATTTGATGTGATCCAAATAATTGGACCACTAATTAAATCACAGTTTTATAAAATAAAACATGATATAAATACTAAGTCACTAACTGGGTACAGAAGAGAGTAGAAAGGGATTCACAACTAAACAGAGAGTAATTGAAGAATAAATGCACTTCACACACATTCACTCCAACCACAAATGAGAAATAATATAATAATAATAAGGCAGTACACAGACCACATCATCATGCACACAAATCTCTGTCTGGAGCATGAATTATTAATTACATTGTGTATGTTTGGGTGTACATCTTTATATGGTGAAAGAAGTTTCATTTCTGAAATAAAGAAGTTTTGCAAAATCTGACTAAAAACGGTAATTCTAGGGAAAATATTTATTTCGGTTTATCAAATTTTCAATTCTCATTTGATTTCATGACCGCTTAATTCCAAATTCAACAGAATATTCGAACTATATTTTCTGATAATCGAAATTCAATCAACGCTGGTTATGGCGGGCGTAACTATGATATGGAAAATCTTCTCAAAAAGATCAGCAGTTTGGTAGAAAAATTAAAATTATTCTGCAATATTAATAATATTCAAATAATAATACAAAAAATGATAAAAAACTTATAAATAATTAATTTCGTTTCCCGTGGAATAATCTACCCTCAAAGAAAGAGCTCGTAATGCTTAAGAGCAATTTGGAAAAAACGATCATTTGGATGCTTTCCAGGTTAAGTTGCGTTTTAAATGCAATTAAATATATATTGGTATCTTTTGACTCAATGTGTATTTTTGTTTTATATTTACCATGCCAGATAATATATTAACAACGAGTTGCGCTTAAAGAAATATAAAAAATGCTAGCTAGCGTAGCAGCCGTTGGATTCAGCACGGCGAATCGATTTTCTCCGTTTTAACCCTCAAAGACAGTCGATGATACACGCTCATGACGTCGGATTTTGCATATCTAGGTTTTGAATCAAATCGAGCCAAATGTATCAATATGGAAAAATCCGTCCAAAGAAAAACTCAAACATTTACCGGAAATTACAATTATACTGATCGTATTTTGTGATATGTTGTCATTAAGACTGAATAAATCAAATTGTAAATTTTGTTTCTTCATCAGTATTGTGTTCGAGCAATTTTTTTTAAAAAGATTAACGTTTTAATAAATGATGAAAAAATGCGCCCTCCTAAAATTCCCTCTATTCATTACTCCTGGCTACGCCTCTAATATATATATATATATATAAAATTTAATTTTAAATTAAGCTAGAACAATAATTCTAATTTAATGTAATTTTAAACACTAAAAAAGTATAAAAACTACACAATTTAGTAAATGTTATCATAAATTATTATTATAAATATTATTATAAATATTATTATAAATGTTGTTTTATCACCAAAATCATAACAGGTGGTCTTGTTATATAATCATTATTTGGTCATCATGAATGAGTCTCAACTCAAATGATCAAGTTAAAAAAATCAATATATTACTAGCAAAAACTGGGCATAATAAATTCTAATAAGAAATAAGAAATGTTATAATTAACTTAATAACTTGTTTCAGCTGTCAGTGCTTATCCCTCATAATCGCTGTGTAAGACTACTGTTGTTTCAATAATATGTTTGGACATATTGGCGATCGATATATTTTTGTATTTCGTTGAACTCATAAAATATAGATTATTTACTGATGTCGATCTCATTTACATAATTTTAATTTTAATTAAATTTTCACATGGCTCATTAATGTTATGTTGACTGTAACGTTCTTGACATACATTAGCAATAAATACAATTTTTATTATTATTTTATTTATTTAAGCATAATACGATTGTCTTTAAAATACATTAAGAAATTTTAATAAATAAATACACATATATATAGTATATTAAGTACATAATTATTTATTTATATTAGTGCATCTAAACAATTATATATAACAACTTTAACATCTATACTATTATTTTAACGACAAATAATATTAAATAAAAGTTTAAATTTTAATTAAATGAATAGTATATTGAAATATTAAATATTAGCAAATAAAATATGCCGAACTATTAGAATAAATATAAATAAATAGTGTCAACACATATCCAGTATATGTATGGTGTGATTGTGATATAAATATAAATATCGAATCAGATTTTCCTAACCATACGGCTAAAATATATCAACAACTTCTTTCTCATAATTTAAGCAAAATATAAAATATTCATTAACTAGTATTTAATTATTTTATAACAAAAATATATTCTATTAAATTAATTGTAATGTTTTTTTTGAAGTTCTACTAATCTATGTTTTCTTTTTTTTGTTTCCAAAATCATTTTTAGGTTAATTCAAAAACATATTCATATGTTCATTCATTATTTGCTTTTTTAAATTTTATTGAATGCCAAAAAATGATTTTTTGACTCATTTTCTTTTTGTATAAAAATAATATTTCCAGTTAAACACCATTTACATCCAATCCTTTTTTTCGTAAATTTGCAAAACAGCCCTAAAATTGTTTTTAAAATGAGAGTACATCAAATTTCATCTCAACTACCAAAATAATATTTACAGAGATTAGTGTTGATCCCCGATTTGCTCCGAGAACCGGACGGAGGCAGCAGGGCTACGCAGTCGGTATTTGAACGATGCGATCTCGGTGTCAGTGTGCTGGGCCATTGTGATGATTCCATGTGGAAATTAATCGAGTCATGAGACGAGTCATCAAAATTATAGGAATTATTATGATCGTCTTGATTCATCGGAGAATTTAATTCAAAATAAAAGATGCTTATGTGATTGATTTAGAAAGTTAGTCATTTTCAAGAAATTCAGCTCAAAATTTTTCAACACTTATTCAATATCAACAATTTCAAATCGATATTTCAACAAATTCTACTCGAAATAATAATCTTTTTTTTTAAAAGATAGAAAATAGTCTCAAATATCAGAATAAGGTTCATTGTTCGTATTCGAATTGTATTGTTCAACAATGTATTCGAATCAACACCAAAAAATATATTCTATCTCGAAAATTAGTAACCCAGCAAGTTATAATTATCAAAAAATTCTCTGTCAAATCAATAAGTTGTGAGCAACAACAGAAAAAAATCGTAATATCATATATATTTTGATATTTTTTTAAATCTTTTGGAAATTTCTTTGTTAGATTTTAAATTTAAAATGTTTTACAACCTTCTAAAAATTCTAACATTATTATAAAATGAATTTAATTGGGTCATTTAAAAAAACTACTATTAATAATTATTGTTAAAACATAAATATTATATCTTACTTTTGGGAAGACATTATTTCAAGATAAATTATCATAAATTATAAATAATTATTTAATTGGGTAATTTTTTGTACAAAGCATTGCTCTAAGGAATTGTTTCTTTTAAGATTATATGTTATATTTCTTTTCATGTAAATACCATTTTGCTTAGATAATATATTTTCCTAATTTTTGTTATGTATGAACAATTTCAATATGTCTGTATTAAGAGTACTGCAGAGCTGAATTGCTTGATTGATTATGCTATTTAAAACCAAATAATGTTATAATTGTCATCAAATACGTAATTCATATTCAACTTTTAATTTTTAAACTTTCACTCTTCAACAAGTTTATTTTACGGGATGCGATCCCAAAGTCCTTAGACTCGTTGATAAATAAGATTATGACGTATATACCGTTGATACTATAAGATACAGATATGACTCACCATACCAAACCTGTGTGTCTGAGTGGTGCGTACAGCCATTATTTAACTTTTTCCTGTAGACATGGACAGTAACGTCGAATATCGCAGCGTGATAAAATTTCTGCTCCTGCGCAATACTAAAGGCTACGATATTTTGCAGTAGTTGCAGGACGCTTACGGTGACCAGTGCCCATCAAGTGCAACAGTGTATAATTGGATCAGAGACTTTAAACATGACCGTGTGAAATTTTACCCGGGAAAAGTGATTTGTGCATGAAGATCGTCTCGGAAGAGAGACGAATAAGCATCCGTGAACTTGCACAGCGTCTATCCATCAGCTACCATTCTACATATGATATTCTGCAATCATTTGGAGTTCACAAACTGTGTTCACGTTTTCTTCCCCGATTCCTATCCGGTGAAATGTGCGACAAACGTTTGCAGTGTTGCACTGCCAATTTGGAGTTACTTCGCAACTCATGGTGATCGCTTCATCAACAACATCGTTACACAAGATGAAACCCCAGTGAGTTTGTATGTGCCTGAGAGCAAGCGTCAATCTTCTGATTGGTACTTCCCATGTGAAAGTGCTCCCTGAAAACTTTGAAGCGGCACCTCGCACAAGCGAGCAGCAATGCTTACTGTGTTCTGGGTTTCCCATGGCATTATTAAAATTGATTTCCTTGAAAAAGAACTGACAATGAATAGTGAGTTTTATGTTGAATTACTTCGCTATGTAAGAAAGTCTCGTAGGAAGCCAAGAGACTTTCTTTCAATTATTAATTATTGTGGCTCCTTCAAGAGAATGCAGCCATTCACACGTCGCGAGCAACTTTGACTGCTGTGAATGACTGTGGCTTTCAGTTGGTTTCTCACCGCACCCTATAGCCCTGACATAGCCACAAGTGATTTTGCGTTGTTTAAACACCTAAAGAAACATTTGAAAGGTGTCCACTTTCATTCAGTTGATGTCCTCAAGGAGAAAGTCCTTGATATTCTCAATTCTTTGCCTCCAAATTTTTACAAAATGCGTTCTCTAAGCTTGTTTCTGGCTGGTGCAAGTGTGTTGATGTACACGGCTCATACATTGAGAAATGATTTACTTTGATGTCATGTACTGATTCTGAAAAAAATAAAGTTGATTGGACTTTGCTTTCTTGTCGAGTCTAAGGACTTATGGATCGCACCACGTATTTATTAATGAAACCTTTTTTTAATTATCACAAAATGAATATGTAAACAGTTTTCATTTTACCATTTTACAGGAAGCCTGATGTGCTTGAGGATATACCTATTTGTCTATTGTATTGTATTTAAATGGCTGTATTTTGTACTTACAGTAAAAAAATAAAACTCAGTATTTTTAAAATTCATTTCTCAGTATATACATAAAACCAATTTATTATAGTAAATAAATGCGGCCCTCTATTTCGCCGTAAAAACTACAATGTGCGGAATGTTAAAGTAGGATTGGTATATTGATTGGAACTTCGCACTCTATGATAATTACAAAAATATTTTGTTGAGGAAAGAATAATGCAAATACAGTGTATTTTAACCCTTTCCTTACTGGGAACGTATGTATACGTTTTTGCATATATGGATCGAGAAACCGGCAAACATATACTTTGAATTGATGTTTTTTACCGAGTTAAAAAAATTGTTACTGTTCTTTTAAAAAACTGAGAAATCAATTTAAAAAATACTGAGTTTTATATTTGTTAGGAATTAAAAATGTTAGGAAAATTTTTGAAAGAAAGTTATATTAAATATGTACAAATTAAAATTTTTATATACATTTTTATATTTTTATATGTAACATTCGAAAAAAGAAAGTTATATTAAATATGTACAAATTAAAATTTTTATA
>MQRK01212754.1:5811-22033 GCA_001938485.1 Girardia tigrina | reverse complement strand
ATATATATATATATATATATATATATATCCATGGAATTTAGAAACCTGTTTTTGAAGGCCTTTTACTCAATCAATTTTCTCCAAACTTTGCACATTTATTCACTTTCGATGACAATGAATGATTACTTGTTAACGAGTAATTTTTTTTTATCAAGTAATGTTAAAATTTGATCAAACTAGTATATCAATAAATTGTTTTTTTTTTCAAAAAACGTTTTACGATTATCCACAAATTTTTAAATATAATGGAGTTGCAAAATGTTTTGGTATGAAATTCCCCCTTTTATAAAATATTTAAATAATTACTAATAACGTAATTAATTTATTGGAAAATGTAATAGTCATTTTCCCTTCTACAGAAGATAACAAATACATTCTGTTGGCCAAGTGGAGTTCTGTCCGCATAAAGAATTGATAGGAGAAAAATTTTTTTTTGATTTACTACTTATTTTCTTAACTATTTAACTGTGATTGACGAATATACTCGTCATACGTATAAATCAGTGACCATTGGCTATTTAAATGGCAATTTTTGCAAAAAAAGTAAATTGCAAAATTGATACAAAACTGTAATTACTTATAAATGAGGGTGACACAGTTAACTGGTTAAAATAATAAATTTCGTTATTCAAAGTTATTATTAAGTTGTCAAGTATGAAATGAAGCAAACTATTCATATATTTGATCTCAACTTGGTATTAAACATCCAAGATTGGTCAATCAATCGGATCCTAACATGACAACATTCGACCTAACAGCGCACAATTGACCGTGTCAAAGCTACAGCAGTTAGAGTTAGAAATTCTCTGTCACGCACCAAAACTCCCGAAATCTCAGGACCAGTGACTATCTCTACTTTCGAATTCGTAAGTGTTCAAAATTCAAATTCGAATAGATTGTGAAAAGTCTTTCAACAGTCCATAGATTCCTGTTATCCAGTGGTTTCTAAGAAACGAGCTACGATTGAAATGCAAAAAGTTTGCCGATAATCTTTATGTTTATTTGGATTAAAATTTAAGACCTTGTGTTTAAAAAAATTGGGTTTTATTTTAAAAATTTGCTCCATTTTATATTTGATAACTGAATAATAATAAGAAGAATGAAATCTAAGAAAAATAAAATTCATCTTGGAAACTGATCTGAAAACATGATCAAAACAAATGTATTAGAAACCCTAAAATTTAAGACACTAAATGGTTAAAATCTTCAATATGGAAATAAATAAGAAAATCTTTTGTTCCCCGATCAATTACACAGTTGTCTGATCCACCATTTGCTGTTCTCATTTTTTAACGAAAAAAAATTTCATGTGATAAAAAAAATTAATTTTGAGAATTCTATATTTACTAAAAGATTTAATTAAAGAAAATTGTGCAGTTTAATTTTTAATTTAATTTTTTAATTTTTAATTTTTAATGTTGTTCTGAGTCAAGATTTTAGAATGATCCTGCGTTACAAATACATTCATACCATTGTAGGTATTTGTTCTTCGTGAATTACTTGATTAGTCCGCAACTCACTCCAACTATTTGATTTACCGGTCGACTCTTTAATGTGAGCTGGTGGACTAATTTTTTGAAGAAAATCAGGAGGCAATTGTCGTTGATGAGCGTGATTATTGTTTGCGTGCGGTGGAACAGTTGGAGCTTTTCCATTTGACTTTGATTTTTCTGTTTAAATAAACTCATTGTCATCAAGTGTTAAATTAAATATTATTATTTGGATTATACAGTTAAATATTTAGAGTTTTTTTAGATTTTTGTTTAAATAAACTCATTTTCATAAATGTTAAATTTAAAATTATTAGGTCATTTCTTAATGGATGTTTAAATAAACTCATTTTCATTTTCTTTAATTGTTTACATGAACCGTAAAATTATCTCAAGCGATACGGAAATGGCAGCGAAAATTGTTGAGGAAGACCATTCGAAAAGAAAAAATGCTTCGAATGTAGCAAGAAGAATCAATAAGATTTATCCTAGAGCATTGTATGAGAGTAAGTACCAAAGATGGTTCTTGAAATTTAGAAGAGGTAATTTCAGCTTAAAAAATGAACCCGTGTCAGGTCGTAGAACAGTTGTGGATGATGAAGCTCTTCGCATTGTAGTCGAAGAAGATCCGAAGCAGACGTTAGATGAGATAGCGGATAAAACAGGGATAGTCCGGGTGACAGTCTTCCACCATATTAAAGCAATGGACAAGTCAGTAGAGCTGGTGTTTGGGTACCACATAAACTTACTGAACAACTTAAAGTTCAGTGGTTAGCAAGCAATATGCTCTTTATTGCTTTCCAGACAGAGCAATGATCCGTTTATTGAAAGAATAGTCCCTGGAGACGAGAAGTGGGTGATCTATGATAATCCTAAAAGATGCAGGGAATGGTTATCACCTAGTGACGTTTCATAGTCAACTCCACAATCCAACATTCATGGTCAAAAAGTTATGTTATGTGTGTGATGGGGAATGAATGATTATTAACTTTGAACTGCGGAAACCTGGTGAAACAGTTACCTCGGATATTTATTGTACTCAATTGGAACGCTTTAAAGAACAAATATCTAAACTTCAGGCAATAGCAAATAGGAAAGGTGTGATCTTGCAAAGAACACTTGCAGCAAAATCCAGGAGTATGGATGGGAAATTCTACCCCATCCGTCATATAGTCCGGACATTGATCCATCTGATTTTCATTTATTCAGATCGATGCAACATTATCTAAGTGGAAAAGAAATGTTGACTGGATGATGTAAAAAACGGTATACAAGAGTTTTTTGATTCTAAAGATAAGAATTTTTATAAGCAAAGCATAATAAATCTCGTTTCTAAGTTGGAAGGTGTCATAGAAAACGATGAGGAATGTGATATTGATTGAATGTGCTTCATCTTCGTGGAATATTTATTCTGGTTTTGCAATAAAATTCGACATTCAATGTGAAATGGCGTAATATTATTAAAATAGAGATTTATAAGTAATAGTTGAAAGTAAATTGGCACTGAATGAAATGAGATAGCGGCAAAGGACAATTGTATTGAAATAGAGATTAGAATGACAGTTGACAGAGAATTATTCAGTTGAGCTTTGTCGTTTGCATCCAGACACATTCGAGCGGAGGCTTGGTATCAACACTCTTGTTGATAATAAATAATAATATGAACATGAATATAATCTCTCGATTAAATGAATAATCAATTAGAATTGGTACAGAAATTTGAACCGATAAACCGAGACTGACAAAACTGATTTAATTCTTAATTTTGTCAGATCGCATTTAATACAACGAATATATTTGTCATTTCAACCTTTTTTATTAAAATTCTTATTTTACGGCTCGATTATAGATTACGATCTTCTGAGACATTGATTTGACAAAGAAGAGCTCTCAAATTAATTACGAACTCGTTATCGAGATGGAGTTCGTTCTAAGAAAAATTATTTCAGAATCGTTTTAGATTTTAAGATGATAAAAATCCTAGAGAACTGAATGGAATAGTAAAATACACTTTATAGAAATTCTCGCGAGACCGTGCTCGACTTTTGCTCTGAAAAGAATAATCTTATCTAGTTTCACCCAGTAACAATTAATTGTTTAACTATTATATAATCCAGAAGTAACAAAGAAAGTAATATCGGTAAGATTTAAGAGTTTAATCAATGAGCAATCATCGAGAAGTTCGTGTTCAAACAAATCCGTTAATTTTTGTGACCTTTTTTCATAAGAATGGCTATTCTAAATCTTTCCATGAGAAATTAACTAGAGAAACAATTGATTGATTATTTATAGATAGTGTTTGAGCAAAACAATTGTATTAAGTTTTATTTTTATAGTTAAATTTCAAATAAAAAACATCAGTATTGAAGCACTCTTTAAATGTGATTGAAAATTAGAAAAAAAAGATGATTCGATAATAACCTTTTAATGTACAATGGGGGCGGTTTTAATTACATAATGAGAAAAGACATGAAATATAGAGAATAATTTATTGCAATAGGAAGTTATACCTCCCTTAGCACGCAAAAGTTCGTTCGCACGGCGACACATGCTTTCAGGCACACCAGAACAAAAGTATGGCAGTGGAGGAAAACGATATTTCCTGACATGTTTCCCACAATGCTTCCTTTGGAACATTTCGTTTTACATCTCATGTTTCAACAGGTTCCAGGCTGTCTCTATCATATTCATGTCTGGGCTGTTTCGAAGCCAAGACAACGCGGTTACTCTATTGTCCGCGAAATGTGATCGCGTTTTTCTTGAAGTGTTGCATTGGGAGTGTTTTTTTTGGAAGATCCACTACTCAGTGCTATACCAGTTCTCTGTCCGTGGGATAAGACAGGTGTCAATGACTTGTCAGTATTGTTTGGGTGTCATTGACCCTTCCACTCTGTGTAAACGTCCAGGTCCTCTGCTGGATATATCACCAGATCATCATTCGAGGAGGATATGCTTGCAGACTTTGCACATGGCCTTGTTGAACCGGCTTTCCAGTACTTCTTCGAACAAATTGGATTCTGTGGCGACCAGCTTCCATCATTGCTTCATCAGTGAAGACAACCTTCAATGATACCAGATGTTCCATGTCATTACTGTACTCATTACAGTATTTACCTTGTTCCAATTGTCTGCTGTCCAGTGCGCATGTTACTTTGCCCACTGAAGTCATGGTGCCATCATTTGATTTGTGAGCAATGGAACCCTCCTTAGTCGATAGGCGAGTCGTCCTGCATGCTGCAAATGCTCTCAAATTCAACGTGCTGATACATTAGATGCAGGCTCGCCGATAGTTTCTTTCATTTCCACTGATGTCATTTTCGGATGCATCTTGCTAAGTATGATGATGCGATTTACAAGTCGCTCTCCAATGAGCTTCTTTCTACCACACCGGCCTTTCTTCTGATTTGCAATGCTCTCAGTCTGTTGATGTTGTTTTAGTAGACACTGCAGTTTGGGAGCAGCCCATATTTGCAGCAATTTCCACTTGTGTTTGGGATGTGTGGGTTGCAAAAGTCACTGTCTATGTACGCTGTATAGCAGTCAAGTCCATGATAATGGCAATTCTTGGAATTCTTAGAAAAAAAACTAAAAATAAAAGTGTGATTTCATTTTGGTACCCTTTACAGTTTAATTGTTTGATTAATATATATTGCAAGTAGACACGTTGACTTAATCATTTATTGTATATGGTAAAAAAATTGTGGTTTAAAAAGTTGTTGTTTTAATGATTAAAAAACGTGTGACATGATTTAAAAAAGCGACCAGGTGACAGCTTGTGAATCTGCAATTTGGATGTGATGTAAATAAATTTATGATGACAAGCGCTCTTGTTTTGAATTTAGTTTCAATGCCATTATCTCGAATTTTTGGATCCGTATATTTTGACGAAAGGATCACCATCGAATGGCTCGGTGAAAGGATCCAAAATTATTGCTACAGCGATTATGTGAGCACCATCAGATGGTGTAAATCAAACAATTGAAGGAAAGGATTGTTTAAAACACGATAATGGAACTAATGAGACTTATTTGCGCCTATACATTACGTGTTCATTATTCTGAAGATTTAAATAATCCTAATCTCCCATTCTAAAATCGATTAATAGTAAAAATTTCAATATAAAAATGGTATCTAAAGCATATTAAATTCAGAAAACGTCTAGTAATAATTATTTATAATTTAATATATATTTCGATTTAGTTCATTATGAAGTCTTTCTACAAATTATTAAAATTATTCACATAATTCAATTAAAGTATTATTCTGTCATTATTAATTACCCGGAGTGCTCGTCGCCAGAGGGCTCTCTGTCCTCAGGGCGCTTGATAAAGCCTAAATACGAAAATCCCAGAAAACCCTAATAGTCAAGCAAAAATTAAATTATCCTACCGAAACAGAATCCCGCGACTGGTGACTGTCGCCGATTGAATAATTGTCTGCTGACTCATTTGGAGGAAAACAATAGTCTAACGGAGACGATAATAAAAAAATGACCAAATAAATAACAGGAATTAAAAATCAAAAGATCCAACCTAGATCATCTGCCTTACCGACATGGACCTCTTTTTTCAACTTATCATTTTCCTGAATTAAACAATCGACTTTTACCTAGAGAAAATAAATCCAAGTAATGATAAAATCGATTGATTCAATAGGAAAATGGTTTTTGGTGTGATTCTCAGTTAACTATTCATCAAAATTCTATTTGGAAATTTAAAAAATATCGGCATTTTATTTTTGAACACATAAAGACGCCATTTGAAGATAAAATTTATAATCAATGACAATAAATTTCAACGGTATAAACATCAACTTCAGGTCATAAAGAAATTATGAATTTTAATTCATATGAGGTTGAAGATTTACAAAATATATTTCGAGTTTTATGTTTGAGATATTATTTAATTTAAAAATAATCATAAAAATCCAGAAAAGTTCGCAAATTGAACGAAAATATTGACATAAATAATTTTAAAATTCTGTGTACTCGGTGTAATAATTATTGGTAGAGAGTGACCTGTGAAGCACTATAAAACAGATATTTAGATTCTAAGATTAATGTGCAAAGAGATCTCTCGACAACCTTATTAAACCTGTGTAGGTAACACAAGCAGGGCTGCGGAGTCGGAGTCAAGGAGTCAGAGTTTAAGGATTTTTGAGGAAGACATAGTCGGAGTCGGAGTCGGAGTCATGTAACTCGACTGCGACCAAAATAATAACAAATATTATAAATTGACCTAAAAAGGAGTCGGAGTCGAAGGTTGAGTTAAAAATAAAAAATCGAAATAAAAATATTTTTTTAAAAATATATGAGTTGGAGTCGGAGTCAGACAATTTTAATCCGACTCCGCAGCCCTGTACACAACCACTCATTGATTGCGTACCCTTTGTTTATATATGGAAGCAGATTTAAAATTCATAATTTCTTTATGGCATCACGATGATGGTTATACTTTAGAAATTAAATGTCATTGATTATAAAAACTTTTATTCAAATGGCGTCTTTATTGTTTCTTTAATTTTCAAAAATTTAAAATAAATATTCAAAAGCAAATTCAATATCATAAAATTAGTAATGCTAAATAAAAAAATTGAAAGATTATAAAAATTAAATTAAATTTGTCTAAAGAATTAATGAAAATTAATTTTTTAAATATCAACAAGAAATAATAAAGAAAATTTTGAAATATACTTTCTATAATTTTAAAATAACCATTTCAAAATGATTCTTTAATTTTCAAATATTTCAAAAAAAATTAATATCAAAAAATATCAATGTAAATAAAAAAACAATATTTTTGAAAAATTTCAATAACATTAATTATAAAATGATAAATAATAATGAAACATTAAAAAAAATTAATTTGTCAATTTATTTTTATATTAATATTTTTTTATTAGAAATATAATAGAAAATTTAGAAATAAAATTATTTTATTGGCAAAAAATAAAAAAAATAATTATAAAAATAAGAAGTTTAAAATAGATGTTTTCTAGTATCGAGGACCACAACAAAATCCATTAAACGCAAAATCAATACATTCAAATCGCTAATCTGATTCAACAGTATCTGTTTATCGCGTTGTAAATACGCAATATCCAGTTTCAATTTCGAAATTTCATCCATCAAATCGACTTTATGAGATAAATTAAGATTATTCTGAAGAACGGAAAAAATAGCTAAAATATGCCATAAAAATAAATATAAAATATAATAAAATCAGTTTCCAACAAATATAACTCTTCCATTATTCGCCCACAAAGACATTTATTTAAAAAAATTTTATTTACCAATTTTTTTAAATGATATATTAGTTTTTTAAAGAAATTTTCGACAGAAAGATTTATTTAAAATATTTTGTAATTGTAAAAAGTTTAGTTATAACTAGGGCTGTGCCGGATTTGATTTTTTGAAATCCGACCGGAGCAGAATTTGGCCGGTTTTCAGAAAGTGATTTTTTTTGTTTTCGTGACGTGTTTAAGTAAGTAGCTACATTTGCTAACTTTAAGAAAATTTCTAAGAATAGCTAGAAATTGTACCTATTAGAACAATGAATTCCAAATAAAAAATAACTACTAATTATTTATTTGAAGTATTTTATTAAAATTTAAACAAAAAAACTTATAAATACAAAAATATATGAAAAAAGAATATTTTTTAATTTCTTATTAAATCAGGATTGTACTTCAAAAAAATTAATCTTGAAGCATTTTTTGGAAGGAGTCTACTCCTGTAATCACTGATTACTTCACCTACCACACTAAATAATCGTTCAGAAGGTACACTCGAGCTACTTTTACTAAACTAGGAAATCTCTCTTTATTATATTTCCACCATTTCATTGGATTTTCTGTCCATGAGACCACGGATTCAAACAGGTACTGGCATACAGATTATGTGGTGTTGCTCAGTGGATGTTGACTAGACGATCTCATCAACACAGTCCGAAAATATATAGCTCTCCACCCAGTATTTCTAAGTTGGTGGCTCAAGAGACTCCGTTGATGTGGTATTAGAGCAGGAAATTAACATAAAACTTGTTGAATGAATTTTCTAAATATTATTAAAAGATTCTTTTTCGTACACTGGCATTTACAGAGAAAAATTTGTTGCGACAGTGTACAATCGTTCATGTTAAATGTTAAAAAAACTTTGACTGAGTGAGTCCAGCAAAGTTGAGTTCATTTTTTTAGCTCTTCGTCAGTTCTTTATTTTGTCACGATGTTGCGTAAAACATCAACTAAAGGAATAATTAGTGAAATACTTGCAACTTCAGCACTAAACTCACGCGTGCATTCTTCGAAAAGACCAAAAAGTGATATTGCAATTTCAGCTATAGTCTAGTGATTAGTATTCAAAGATGCAGCACCATCTACCTTAGGCACTAAGCATACAGTAAGATATTCGATTTAATGGCGCTATTAATATATCAACACATTTTTAATTTTCTAAAACGTATAAAAAAATCTTATTTCGTTAATTACCTATTAATTCTATATGTTGGCGAAGCATAATAACTTTTTACTGAATCAATATTTTGGTACGGTTTTTAGAATAAATTCCAAGCACTAAATCTTTTCTTGGAAAATTAAAAAAGGAAATTTTAAATACGATTTTTACGATTTATAAGATTTAAACGCATTCCCTACAAAATTAGCTATAATCTAGAACTTTATGCACCTTATAACATCTCGAAAAAAATTAAAAAATAATACATAAATTAATTAATAATGATAGATTTAAAAAATAATGGAAAAGTTTTACGATAATCAATAACATCATTAAAAAAAACTAAATTTTGTTGTTGCTATGTACTTCGGTGGATTTTGTATCATCTTCAGGCTTAATTAACAATTCTAATGTCTTATATATGTTATGTAGCATTCGAGTATTCAGCAACCGACTTGCCGAATTCATGAAATCGACAACAGAATGATGAAATAGTGTAATTAACAAATTCATGAACTAGTCAATTTTTACCGATTTCACTAACTGTATGAAAAAATTTCAATTTAATATGAAAATTTATCAATTATAAAAAAAATTAATATTATGTATTTAATATAAAAAATATCAAATTAATATTAAAAAATATTTATTTAATGAAAGATCATGTTTTTAATATGAAAAAATATAAATTTATTATGAATAAAATCTCAATTTAATATGCAAAATAGACTTCAAATTAAAAAAAATTATTCGTAGATGTTACAACTTCGTCCTTGGTGGCAAGCTGAATTGCAAACATATGTATTTTTAAAACATTTTTAATATTAAATTGATATTTTTCATATTAAATCGATAATTTTTCATATTAAAATGAAAATTTTTATATTAAATACATAAATTTTCATAAATACATATTTTTACATTTCATAATTGAATTAAAAAATATTTTAAAAAATTGCAATTACACAAATTAGGCATAACTTATATAATAATAGGGATGTATCGGTTTCCTTTTTCGAAATCGGGCCGGTGCCAGAGTCAGAATTTTTGTCAAATCCAGCCGGAGTGGGAGACGGTGCCTGTTTTGCAAAAAGTTGAACATTTAAACCAAACGATAAAGTTTCTTTGTATTTTTCTTAAACTTTTCTTAAAATTCCCGTACTCTGAAAGAGTAAAGGATTTTAAGAGTTTTTGAAAAATGGTCTCCAGTAGGTGTTAAAACTAAATTAGTTTTCCTCACTGACAAAATCTCTAATTACTTTTCCAATAAATCTAAAACACAATTGGGTATGAAAGCAAATTTAGTCTTCCAGTTTAAATGTCACAAATGTGAATCCTTGTACATTGGAGAGAAAAATGGTCACCTCCGTACTAGAATTGCTGACCATACTCAATCAAGTAGAATAAGCTCTATTTTAGATCAGTTGTCACGGAACTCACAAGAAAGTAAATGAGAATGATTTTTGGATTTTGATTAGTAATTTTGACTGAAACTATGAAATGATTATTATTGAAGCACTGTTAAGTTTCATAAACCTTGTTTAAACGTGCAAAGTGATTCGTCCAATTATATTAGAGTATTCTGAATTATTGTCTTCTTATTATATTGTCTTCCGACTATAAATACAACAGTGATTTACTTTCTTACAGAACTGACGATTTCACAAAAGTGGCGAAACATGTTTTCGAATAAAAATTTAAATGACTTTATTGTTTTTTATCGGAGCAGGACAACTCATCGCAGGATTTTGTTTATAATTTTTAAAGGATTATTTCAGGATTGGAGCAAAATTATAATTAATTAATTCACAAATATCAAAAATCAAGTTTGAGCACAATGAGAAAATAAAATATTAAGGATTAGTAAATCAAAGCTCGTATTGTAATCTAATTTAATGTTGAATCATAAATAAAAATTAAAGTTATGAGGAGTAACTTAATCTTCAGTTCGCTGATCGAAATTTAAATAATTTAAAAAATTATTTGGAATTGAAATCAAATTCAAAATTAACATATTTTTTTATCTGTAGGTAAAAGCACCCGTTCAGTCTTATATGAATTCGCACAGCTGGTGAGCCGTGCAATGGTTTTTATCGGTGTTCTTTTCGTGCAGCCTCTCCCAGCACAACTAGATTGGGTGCTCGTTTCCGCCTCCCTATATACTTATAACCTTATTCCTCATACTCTGAATTTTCTTCATCAGAGGATAAGTATATCTACGACAAAACGCCGAGAATGAAAACGTAGAATATAATAATTAAATTAATATTATTAAAATTATTAAATTTAGTAAAATTTTATTTAATTCATACGAATATTATTAAAATGAATATTATTAATAGAAAAATTTTCAAAAGGGGCTAAAATTAACCTATAAATAAGCTGAAAATGTCTGCAAGTCACAAAAAAATTTGTGGTGAAAAACTAAATAATAGAAATTTTAAGTGGACCTCAATCGCTTTTGTATTGGGTTGGCCAAAAAGTCATTACGTTTTTTACTAAAATATTTATTATCAAAAAATGACATGGATGCACAAAAATTTTTACACGATATACTGTCCATTATTTTCAATCACTTTCTTCCACCTTTCCGGTATCTTCATTATTCCTGATTCATAAAAACCTTTGCCTTTGTCAGCAAAAAAGCCGTCTAGGAACGATTTGATGTCATCATCACTGGCGAATGTTTTTCTGTTTAAGGAATTCTGCAGTGATCTAAATAAGTGAAAATTCGATGGAACCAAGTCTGGAGAATACGGTTGTTGCGGCAAAACCTCCCAACCCAGTGATAAGAATTTCTGGAGAGTGGTCAAATTTTATGCGGTCTTGCGTTATCATACTGAATTACAACTCCTTTTCGATTTGCCAATTCAGGACGTTCCTGTTGAATTGAATGAGTCAATTTCTCCAACTGACCACAATATCTGTCTGAATTGATGGTTTCATACCTCGGAAGGAGTTCAAAAAACACAATTCCTTTAAAATCCCACTAGACGGAAAGCATAACCTTCTTTTGGTGAATTTCTGCTTTTGGGATCGTTTTGGCAGGCTCACCACGTTTTGTCCATGATCGTCGGCGTTCCACATTGTTGTAAACAATCCATTTTTCGTCACCCGTATTCAAGTGATTCAAAAATGGATCACTTTGTTCTCGCTTCAAAAGGGAATCGCAAATGTCTATACGTTTCACCAAATTATTTTCTTTCAGTTCATGTGGTAACCACATATCGAGTTTACTGACGAATCCAAGTTTCTTTAAATGACTTCCAACACTTGACTTTGATATTTCCATAGTCTCTGCAACTTCTCTTGTCGTCATATGTGGATTAGATTTGATCAGTGCTGTTATTTTGTCGCCATCAACTTCAACTGGTCGACCGGAGCGTGGTGCATC
Source organism: Girardia tigrina (assembly GCA_001938485.1). Classification (NCBI taxonomy): domain Eukaryota; kingdom Metazoa; phylum Platyhelminthes; order Tricladida; family Dugesiidae; genus Girardia; species Girardia tigrina. Next base: position 9,699 of record MQRK01212754.1, on the reverse strand, counting down.
TTTCAGATGAAATTTTTCAGAACGAAATTTAGAAAACCAGTATTGACACTGTCGAAGTTTTAAGGAGTCACTACCATATACAAAACATATCTTCTTGTGAGCTTGCACAGCGATTTTCCCTTTGAGAAAATAATGCAACAAAACATGACGAATATGCTCATTTTGATTTTCTGTTTCGAATTGACGGTAAAGTAATAAATTGAACAACCCAATAGATAGACTGTTAATAATTTGTTTTTAAGAAAATAATTTATTAAAGTTAAAATATTTTTAAATAATAAAAAATAATTAAAATATTATTTTATTCTAAGTTTTGGAATTATTTTTATAATAATATTGGTAAATATTGTCTTTATTTTTAATTTGTTTTAATGTGAAATAAATTAATACTAAAATTTACAAAAATAGTAAAAAATTGAATAAACATTAAAAATATTTTCAAATATTATTATAAAAATAATTTTAAAACTGAGAATAAAATAATAGTTTTATATGATTATTTATTTTTAAAAATATTTTGACTTCTGTAAAATATTTTCTTAAAAACACAATATTAACATTCTATTAGGTTGTTTACAAAATAATGTCGTTTTTTAACCTTAATCTTTAAAGACTTTAAATATCTCAGCGTAGAATCAACTTAATTAATCGAAATAAAAACCGTTAGCATCAATACACTTTTGCCAACATTGCACAAGTTTATTTATTCCGCTTGTATAAAATTCTAATTCTCTGGAGGCGATGAAATCGTTGTATTTCTCCTGGAGGAAAATGTCAAGATGTTTAAAAAGTGATAATCAATAGGCGAGAGGTCAGGTAAGTATGGTAGATGACTCAAAATTTCCCAGCTAAGTTCGTTCAACAGTTGCATTGTCAGACGTGCAATGTGTGGCCGAGCGTTGTCGTGGAGAAGAACAGGCCACTTCCTATTGACTAATGCTGGTTGTTGTTGTTGTTGTTGGAGTTTCTGGTTCATTTTGACAATTTCCTGACAGTATCTCTCTGTCTTAATTGTTTCTCTCGGATTTAGGAAGCTATGATGAATAACAACGGCTGCAGACCACCAAACAGTTACCATCATCTTTTTTGGTACAATTTCAGCCTCGGAAAGGGTTACGGAGCTTGATCGTGGTAAAACCATAGAGAAGAACGTATCCGATTGTCGTAGAGAATCTACTTTTCATCACACGTTACAATTCGGTCCAGAAACGGATCATTCTTGTTCCGCAGAAGAAGTGAAGACGACTCATTTTTTTATTATCATTTAATTCGTATGGAATTCATTTATCCAGTTTTTTCGATTTCCCAATGTCACGTAGATGGTTTGAAATTGTTCCTATCGTGACACCTAGTTCCTCCACAAGGTCTCGAACTGTTGCGTGTGGATTTGCTTATACTAGAGCCTTCAAAATTTCATTTTCAATTGCAGGTTTCTGTCTACGGCCAATATCATCTTTGAGGTCTCATCTCCTTTTTGAAATTTTTTGAACCAACGTTGTAACATACGTTCGTTTGTGGTTCCATCGCTCAATGCACCGTTGATATTACAAGCGGTCCCCCGATGCTTTGTGGCCAAGTTTGAATTCATATAAAAAATTGCTCGTAAGTGCGCTTTTTGCATATTGACAACTATTTAAATAAACACGTTATTTTAAGGTTAATATTTAAACAACGTATCATAGAAATATAGAGTTTTTCATAAGCTTTAAAATTATGTATAAAACATAAATAAATAATAAAGATTTATTTAATAACATGATCAAAAATCAGGACCATTCAAATAACGACATTATTTTTTAAGCAACCTAATATCTACAAAACGGATTTGGGTCAATTTAAATTTTCTATAATTTAGTTTTTACTCCACAAATATGCATTTGAAAGGTTTTGCGATTTCCAGACATTTTCAGCTTATTTATAGGTTAATTTAAGCTCTTTAAGACGGCCGGATCGAAATCTTCTGCACCTGTTTCCATTTGAGTCTCCTCCATACTGTCTGGTACTTTCTCCTCGCTCATCTCGATCCGGTTAAGTCTGCCGATCCCTGGGAATCTTCCATTTCTATGAAATACCCATTGCACCGAGGAATATTTGACATCACTCCAAGTATTAATTTAATTTAATTCACAAAAGTAAAATTTATATTAATAAAAAATGAAATTTAATGGTTAAAGTAGAAATAGAATGTAACGGAATAATGTGACAAATTAATAAAATTAATTTTGAAATTATAATCAGCAATTTGTACAATAAAACTGAAACAATAATTGTGTCATTAAATTAACTTTTGCGGCCAATTGTCGCGTACTGATATATAAAATTGGTGATTATGTAATCATCTGATGTAATAAATAAATATTTTCAACAAATGTTTCCCCATGAGTTTCCCGTGTAGAAATAGCTTCGAATTTGTTGAATTAATTTTAAACTTAATTGGAAACAATCGATTTATTTAGTGATATCAGGAAAGTTAATATTGATTAACATGACAGTCTCAATGAAATTGATTTTCCAAAATAAAATAAAATCAATTGTAAATAAGTAAAAAATCACTAAATATAAATATATACGAAAAATTAATAAAAAATACGATAAATTAATAATCAAAAATAGTTTTAAAATAATTAAAAATACAGAAAAAATCGTTATTTACATCGAAATCAGTTTTCAAAAGCGCTTTTAAGAACTCTTTTTTATCGCTCGATAAATTCCTCATCATACTGCGCACATCGGACGCTTCTTGGAGACAATTCTGCAACTCCTCGACCATCAATTCGAATTTCTGGTCGTGCGACAAATCTGAACATGAATTATTCCCGTTCGTAAAGTCACTGTAATCGATAAATTTCCCGCCGGGACTAGAATGGCCGCCAGAATTTGGTGCGTGGTCGTTGCCGCCTGAGGTTAAGTTTTTTTTAAGACAATGTTGGAAATGTTTCACGAAAAAAATCGGCCACTCTTCCGTTCTCTACCCAACCAAAACAGTCCTTTGTGAGTGTATTTGGTTGAGTCCCAATCAGTTTAAGAGCACAAATTCATGTTAACAATTAGGCTATAAACGCTTTTTGGATTGGATGAACCTTTTGGTATTTTCTCGGTTTTATTGGAACTTGTTTTTTTTAATTTTTGTATAATCATTTAATTATAATTAAATAATTATTTATTTTACTGTAAAAAATTCTTTTATTTTTAAATAAAAATTTCTATATGTTACTAAAAAATAAATATCATCCAAGTAACAATTTGTTTCATTAAAATTCACCACATGTTTCGTTCTTGAAACAACATCATCAGATCGATCGTACATTGAATCGTCTGTATCAAACAAAGAAATTTTCTTTATCAGAATTCTGATTTGATAATATAAAATAGTAAATATATATTTTAAGTAAAATAAACTTTTTATAGATTATATATATATATTATTGAGTCTTGTGAACGCAAGTTTAGTATTTCGAAAATATAATTTGATTAAAGCTTTTTTTATACAACTATTGGACATGTTTCGATGTTTATATACATCATAATCAGCAATTGTTTATTGAATTGTTTGAATAATACAATTTTTCACAATTTTAATAAATATAATTTACTTTAAAAGGTAACGAAAAAATTAAACATTTTTATTTATGAAAATATTATATAAATATAATTCATAATATATAAAACAATTCAATAAACAATTGCTGATGATGATGTATATAAACATCGAAACATGTCCAATAGTTGTATAAAAAAAGCTTTAATCAAATTATATTTTCGAAATATATATATATATATTAGGGTGGTGCTTATTTTTCGATTTTTGATTTTTTCACGGGACACCCCTTCATTTGGTGACATTTGTTACAAAAACTATTCCCTGCAATTTTTATCATAATTGGTTAA
>MQRK01212749.1:42340-55117 GCA_001938485.1 Girardia tigrina | reverse complement strand
ATTATTATTTAAATTTTTATAATATAAAATCAATAATTATTTATTATTTGTTTAAATTTTAAAATAATAATCTTTATTATATTTTAAATCATCTTTTGTGGTCTGCAGTCGATGTACTGGGACCACTCCTAAAATCAAACATTACACATTAGGAAAACACAATTAATTTTGCTATTTGTATTTATTGTAAATATAAATAAAAGTTTATTAAAAAAAATTGTCTCGTGTTGTCATTTAATAGTAATCGAAATTAATTTGACGTTTTAAACTCATAGTCTCCTAATAAATTCATTACTTTAGGAAGGTTCGCAATTAACCGAATTGTAAATCTTCCTTTTCTGTTGAAACTTACGGAGATCGAAATTCACGTCGACCCCCACGTTTCCAACAAATTGATCGAATAATCATTATTATAAAGACATAAATAAAATCAATTAGAATGATGTCAAAGTGTGAAAGATCTTCCGAGAGTCGTAATGACTCTAAATGCGATGCTAATAAATGTTTTTATAATAATTTTCTAAATGTTATTAACATAAACAATCTCAAAATTTAATTTGGATCTATTGTATGGGCCATAGTTATCGCTGATCGAACCCATAACACTATCGTCCTGTTCAATGTTGATGTGCTCGTCGAGAACCGGGTGTACGGTCTCTAAAACATAACCAGATTCATGTGACAAATTTTGATTTCCGATCTGATTAGACCCGGGTGTAATTTCAGTCGATATGACAATCGCTTGTGTTGATTGCCGGGTCAATCGGTCCGTTGTAGTTGATTTTTCGATTTTAAATTTGAAAAGAAGAAAATTCTCGATAAAAGTTTATTTACACAAAATAGAATGTTGAATTGGTCCTCCATCTTTGACGTTACCAATCTGTATGTAACCATTTTTAAACTCTGAGCTGTTCCCATCTTTTTATTTAGTTTATTAAAACAAAGCAAAAAACTGATTTTGGCGAGTGCAATTTGCACCACCAACTTCCGTCGTTGGTACGGGAAAAAAAAGACATAACTGGAACATAAAATGTATTGATGCATAAAAAGAAAGCATGACCCGAATCGGTAGGATAGAGACGTGTATCGGCACAATAATTGGGATAGATCCTCGCGTCTTGTCTGGGCATATTTTGGTTGCTGATTGAGGGTTCGTTGACTGCACTGATTGCTTTTCTGTTTGGTGTTATGGTGGATTCCGTATTTTTGTATTTTTTGCCAATTTGCTTAGTTAAACAAAACATTATTATTTTTGTTTTTTCTATTAATTTGTTGAAATTTAATTTAAATTGTTTTTGTGTTTTGGTTTAGTGTTTTTTTTTGAACACCACACTGATTTTAACTATTTTTGGTATTTTATTAATATGATAATTTTTTAATTTTGTTTTTTTGATAAATTTTTTTTTCTTTGTTGAATTGATATTTTTGTGATGTTGGCGAATATAACAGGATCAATAAATGTTAAATTATCAATATTCATAGTTTTGATTTTATTTTTAATCATGACAATAATAAAACAATTAATTGTTCAACGTTCAAAGAAAAGGACGTCAAATTAAAATTTCTAATAAAAACTTATTAACAAAATAAACTGCTTTCGAAATTTTGAAACTATTATTCTTAACACATACTTTTTAGTTTTATTTATAAAGCTTTGATTTTTAAATGAATAAAATATTGTTTTTTAAACAAATACATTTTTCATGAAGTTTTTAAAAAGAAAGTAAAAATTTCAATTTATCATCTTTTTTCAATTTGTTAATCATATGTATTATTGCCAGCTGTTTCAAAATATTCACAAATTTATTTTAATTTTATAAATAATTAATTTTACTGAACTACTTTACTCAAAATTAATTATTTAAACAAACTTTTATTTTCAATTTTTTTTCATTTTTTTAATTGAAGTAAAATTTAAGTTTTGTTTCTGAAAAAAAAGATATTTTTAAATTTAATTAAATGTTTACATTATTTTTTAAAAAATAAATATTACTTAAATTAGTTTTTTAATTAATAAAATAATGTTAATTAATATTATTGGAAAAAATAGGAAAGTATATTTATTAACACATTGTTATCGGATCACGTATTAATACGTTTTTGATAGATTGTTAGTGGAGCGCGGGTCACGTTAAAATACGGGTTCCAATATACTTGAGTTTTCGCTATACAGCGTCTGTAGGGTTGTAGCCATGCAGGTAAAAACCTTTTGAGAACAATAGATGGGGTGTACGGTGGGTACCGAGGTATTGTTATTCATCACAAAAATAGTCGAAGATAAAGGTACATATAACGGCAAATTTTGTGAAGTTCCCCTACACAGGGGCAAATGTTTTGAAAGATATCACACCCTAAAACAATACTAATTTTTATTTTACATTTATAAATAATTTTTGTGTATAATTTGTAAAATAAAGAATGTTATGTAAAAAAAATATGATTTTTTTCAAAACTTTCCTACTTTATGTGAAATTCTGCTCTAGTTTAACGATGAAGAATACATTTCTAAATATAATAAAATAAAATGTAATAAAATAAATAATTTACAAAAAGAATTATTGAAATCAAACAAATATTTATGAAGTTATCGCAATTTTTCTAGAGGTCTACGTTAGCGCGAAATTACGCGAAAAATCAGCCGTTACCAGCACTAGTACGCGGCCGAAAACTGCCCGATCACAATGTGTTAATATAATTTTTTAAGGGCCTTCGCCGGGAAAACAAGTTAAAAATAATCATTTATCCTATTCTGATGATTAAGAACTATTTTTCCATTCTTTTTATTAGCTTACTTTCTATATAGGTATATATATATATATATATATATATATATATATATATTCTAAAAATACTACATACATTTTTTAAAAACAATTTTAATGTACAGGGGTGGCCATAAGTTGCTTAACCCAGTTTTAATAATAATAAACACAAAATTCTAAATGATTTATACACAAAAACCAGATAAAATTTTTTGTTTTAATAATTATTTATTTAAAAATTTTAAAATTATTTCATTTTGTTCATTGTTGTTGGCAATATTGGCATGGCACGACAATTAATACTTCAGCAACGAATTTTTATAGTAAAGCAGTGGATAAAGCATGATAGAAATTCAAGAGCTGTAGTTGCAACATTTGCAAAAGAGTATCCTAATGACGCTCCTCCATCACGACAATCAATGCATGTTTTGGCTAAAAAGTTTCACGAGACTGACTCTGTAACCGACAAGAAAAGAAGTGGGCGCCCTAACAATATGAATACCGATGAAAATAAAGAAAATGTTAGAACTTTCTATCAGAATGCGCCATCAACATCTGCAGTTCGTGCAAGTTTGCAGTTGCATATACCACGTACAAGTTTACGTAGAATAATGAAGGACATTGAGTTGAAAGTTTGGCGACCTCGTTTGCTCCATCAAATGAATGATGACTATTATGACAGGCGCATAGAATTTTGCAAATGGTTACTCCATGAGAACATTGACATCAGGGACAGAATAATTTGGAACGACGAAGCTTCATTTAAGTTGAATAGTCACGTTAATTTGCATAACGCCGTGAATTACTCCACTGAGAATCCTCATTTGGTATGGGAGACCAACAATCTTTCTCCAAGAATTTGTGTGTGGGAGGAATACGTTCAACTGGTGTGCTGGGTCCATACTTCTTTGAAAGAACGGTCAATTCTCAGCTATATCTCGACATGCTGCGTGATTTGGCTTACCTCAGCTTGACACAGATAACGACGTTTGGATGCAAGACGGTGCTCCCCTCATTATGGTAGAAATGTACGCGACTTTTTGGATAACTCTTTTGGATGTAGATCGGCAGGAGAGGAACCACTGAATGGCCTCCACGATCACCGGACCTGACACCTCGTGATTATTCAATGTGGGGTATCCTAAGGAACGCGTTTACTCACAAAATGTTCTAACCATATCTGAGTTGAAGGAAAGAATTACTATAGAATTTGCAGCCTTGGACAACGATAAAGACTTGTGCCGACGAATCTGTCACTCTGTTCAGAGAAGAATCCAGTTGTGTATTAAATCTGAAGGACAACACTTTGAAGATAAGATTTAATTGTTTTCAAGTTTTTGTTTTGAAATTGTTGTTGTACGCTGATTAAATAAAAGTTGTATCATTTAGAATTTTGTGTTTATTATTATTAAAACTAGGTGAAGCGACTTATGGCCAACCCTGTATATTATCATTTCGTAGAAGGAATTTGAATGCGATTTCTTTCAATAGATTATTAATACAAATGAGAAACGATGACAGTAAATCTTAAATATAATTGATATTTTTAAAATATAGAAAAAAAGATTGAAATATTTCCTGAAGAGATTAAAACAGAAAGAACAGTCTGGGACATCTGCCCATTAACTAAAACTAATTTTAGCTTGAAATATAATTTCAGAATTTTCATTTTTCTGTACAAAAAAATTATTTTAAGACTACCTGAAATCATTATTATTGTTAATCAGAATAAATAATCAAATAAATCGAAGGTTTTCAAACCTTTAACTCACATTGTTTACCTTTTATTTTTTTTGTATAACCAAATTTTTGTCATACTTCTCTTGGGGTATTGGTGTAAATTAAATTTGTATTCAAATAAAAAGGAAGACTATTTAACAAATATACAAGTTTTATAAATCAAATAAAATAAATAAAAAATTATAAAAAATAACTTAAACCCATTTTCCATTACTTGAAGTTCTATTTTGTATTTTTTCTATTATGATAACAATTTTTTCAATGATTTTCGCACATCATTTATATAATTTTGCTCTGTCGTGTAGTTTAAAGTTCACGATGGGATTGTTCTAAGTTTTAATTTTAAGTTAATTTTAACTCAAAGGTCGAAATTAATTAATCAATTCGACATAATTTTTGTTTTTTTCTTTTTCGTTCTTCTACTCTTTTTATTTTAATTGATGATGCTGGTTAAAATAGAAATCTAACTCTTTTTACACTTTAAAAACCTTCTTTATTTATTCTAATCAAATTATTATTTTCATTTTTTAAAAATATATTTATCTATTTTTCCCTTTTTATTTACATTTTAATTCTTAATTTATTATATTTGAGGTGCTGGCCATCGGATTGAGCTGAGACGGCCGGCACATTTTATTTGTGCGAGGTTCATCGGCGGAAGAGAGCAGCCGACCACTTCGCTGTCGGTTGTTATCTCCACTTGTCGAAAGCCCATCGATAGGCGGGTCAGTACTGCGGCAGGTTCACGCCAGTTTTCCCTCGTGCACCGCCGAACGTGGGGCGGTGGGTTCCGCTAGGAACCGTGGGCGGTCTCCTCGATTCGCTCTCACGACAACGCGTGCCGATAGTATACCGCATGTGGAAAGGTGCCAGCGTAGCACTCTGTTGGATTGGTTCCGCAAGTGGTGCGGATTTTATTCGGTATTGATTAGATTTCAAATTTGACCAGTTCGATTCATTTTTTATTTATATTGTGGTGCGATAGGGAAAAATATAAGATTTTTAAGATTTTTAACCTGAAACGAGAAAACATGTTTAAGCATGTGTATCTTTATTACAACTTCTATGAGGATGACCTACTTTTTTCCAGTCAGCAACATTCCACCACTGATGACGTCTAGCATACTCTAAGCGTGTCTTAATCTGCTCTTTTGCCAGACAAGGCGCTTTTACAGGATGATAGGCAAGCCTTCCGTTGCGTATGAGTTGCCGTTGGATACTTTTAAGGCATGTTCCGTCTACTGGATCCCCAACTGCTTTTTTGAATTCACAAGCGGATGCTTTGTGATTCTTTTTAGATTCACAACACAACAGGCACTCTGGATGACCCCCCAATATACATCTTCTTTCCCATTTTCCAGTGCGTCCTGTCATAATAATGCCAGAACGTCGATACTTCCAGATTATATAATAAACAGAAGACGTTTGGATACCCATTTCTCTTAAAATAACCACTTGTGGCACATTTCGATTGTATTTCTCAATATTCCTTTCTCTTAAAGAAAGTGGCGTGTCCAATGGAGTAAGATAACAGCAACACAATTAAAAATCCGGATTAATTTGTCGCGACTAAAACAAAACTTTGAACTGAAAAATAATTAAATCAAAAGTAACTTTTATAAATAACAATTATTTTATCATAGTTAATGATATTATATTAACTTCATGTTTATATTTTAGTTGCACTCAATATTTATCATAGATAGTTGAAAAGCATAGAAATCCGAATTAATTTGTCGCATACTCAACACTTAAAGTAATTCAATTGTATTAACAACTGCTTTACTTGGACAAAAATAAAAATCGAATAATAACACATATTTAACACTAATTACAATATATCGTTTTGATTTTCATCACCAGTTTCTTTCATTTGACCACATTCATCAATATCTATATCTGCATCTTCATTTGTAGGTAAATCCCTATTTTTTAGAAAGGTGGTTGATTTAAAACAATTAACCTTCATTCATTCAAATCAGATGAAATAATTCCGCATACAGAGAATGACTTTATTATCAAATCATTTGGTACCTGATACCATGCTAATATAACCCTGAAGTGCTGGTTGCCGGACCGAGTTGTGGTGACCAGTATCTCTTAATCATGCGTGGTGTTGCCGGTCGGAGAGACTGCTCGAGCATTCCGTGAACGCCCACGTTTCGGTTCGACCAAGTGGCAACCGGTAGGTTCTGGTTCAGGAAATCACTCTCGAAACAGCTGGCAGTAGTTCCCCGTTCCTTTGAAAGACGTAGTAAAAGGTATGATCGCATTGTTCGTGAATTGACAATTATATGGGAAAAAGAAAAGATGATTATGCACCAATGAAGATTTATTGATAAAAACATCGATATTATTCATTTTGTAAAATATTTGTTATTGTTTTTAAAAGTTCGCCATTTATTTGTGTTTATTTAAACACCAGATTTAACTTTGATCATATATTTTCAGTTAATTTAATATTTTTGATTTAGTTGTTTTTATCATCATCACTCCAAATCACCACAGACCCAGTCAACCATTTGAAATTTTGAAGGTGCTCATAATCTTCATATTTTTGGAAGCTTCTTCACTTCGTATCCATTCATCATACAGTTCACTATATTTCTGTTTAAATGATGCATCCCATGATACATCAACAGGCTGTAAATACTTTGTACATCCACCAGGAATGCATACCATATTAGTTCTATCAGATTTTAAAATTAATTTTATATCATCCGTCAAATAATAACAAAAGGTATTCCAAAAGAGTATCCTTGGATAAAACGATAAAATTTTCCAACATGATAAAATCCATGTCTTTATAGACTCTGGTGTCATCCGTCTTTATAGACTCTGGTGTCATCCATCCATTCTTCATAAAAGCAACACAAGCACCAGTAACATTTAAAGTTTTTTGGGTTTTCTTACTTTTTCAAAAACCATAAGGGGAGTTTATTTCTTACCATCTGCCATTACTGATAAGCAAACAATAATGCGAGTTTTTTCATGGCCATTTGAAAGAATGGGCACCGATTTATACCTTTTTTGTCAACTGATGTACTTTCTGGCACATCACCCCAGATAGCCGTCTCATCTATATTTCCAAAGTAAGAACATATTATATTTAATCTGGTCCTTAATTCTTCACAATATTAAATAAAGCTTGTGATTTTATCTGATGAATCTGCTGGAACTGTTTGGGCTGAGCTAGTTTTTCTTCGATTGATTAGACCGTTCCTGTTAAGAAAGTTATCAATCCATCCACGGTTTACCTTTAATGTTGGATCATTAGATATTGTGAGATATTATAGAATTAAATTTAAATTAATTAAATAAAATATTACACTATCACCAAATTTAGAATAATTCTAAATTTGTATAATATAATTATTACGAGGTCGAGAGCAGAGTTAACCTTTGACTCTCTATTTATTTTGTATATAACTGATGTATGTGTGTTTGTGATTTAGTTTATTTAAATATATTTTAGTGCAGATCTTTTGTCTTCTAACAGATATAAAATAGCTTCTTGTGCAACAGATACACGCGTTACTCTTCTACACCTCTCTCGTTGCTCAAAAATTGCCTTCACTAACACTTTTTCCAAATTTGTATTCAACGGTTTTCTTTCCATTCAATGTTCATTGCAAAATCCTAATTTAATTGCTGAAATTTTTTTTGAAGAAAACATGCTATCATCAAACTGTTTTTTCTATTCCATAATTATACTCTCGGAAACATTCAATTGTTTTCCAGCTGGTCAATTCCCGAAACCACTACTTAATCGAACAGCTTTTATCTTGAAGTAAATTGAATTCGTCTTTTTCATCATGGGACTTTAAAAATTATTCTGTATTATTAAAACATTTTATTAAAATATTTCAATATATCAATTTTAAAAGTCTCTTTTAAATAAACAAATTTTATCAAAGAGAAAAGTTTATAACTTTCTTGTAAAAAATCTTAATTTTAAATAAAAACATTAAACATTTTTATATGATTACATAGCGATGTTTTAAATAATCGGCACCATCGAATAAACAGCGCTGTCGATTAAACAAAAACTCACAAAAACCTTACAATTTAATAAACGTTTATTACTTATTGGTTATGTGGATTCTTAAATGATGTGACAGATTGACCAAAATAAAGTTTAAGTAGACCTATTCACTTCCGGGCTTCATCCCAACCGGAGAGCATGTTTTTTGTACTGCTATGTCAATCCGTTCGAATGATGTCGTGCTGTGTCTCGAGGCCACTGATTATCCAAGGAAAAATTCATTTTCCAATCCAAGTATATTTTAGACAAAGTCTTTGATGACTGATTGAAGTTGATTAAATTAGTGTTGTGAACAAATAAATTTGGTTGAATGAGAAAACGCATTAGGATTATATTTGATACATTCATTTTTTTGTTACAAGGTAGATTTTTTAATCAAAGAATCATCATGGACAGTATAATGTTAGAATGAATTTGAAGGAAATTCGTTATTCGAAAAATAAGTGACTGTGTTAAACCCTTTAAGAAAATTCAAAACAAAAAATGGTCCCAAACGATTCCCAGAAACAATTAATTTCTCAGTGTTATTATTTAATAGAATGATGAAGGAATAATGGGATAAAATGGAGGATACTTTTTTATACTACATTAAAAACCAGTAAAAATTTAGAATTTAGTATTTATTGAACAAATTCAAAAAATATATAGGTAATATATTATTTCTTCATGTAGTTGAAATTGAGGAAAAAGATAGTTTGAAATCTACGACTGACCTACCTTGTTCTTCGATGTCTAGTATATGTTTGATGCTCTATAATGGGTGTTAAGAATGACTGACAAGTTTACTTTGCAAAAAGTAGAATGCTTAAATCAGGCTTGTGGAATAATTTGAGCTGCAGTTTGTTGACGCCATTTGAATAAAAATTTGATGGGCGAAAGTCTATAAATTACAGGAAGGCCATTACAGCATCTTCGGAAATAATTTTTTTCTTATCAAAAAGTTTATCAAATTGAGGAAGAAATGGTTGTCAGTTGGGGCAAGGTCTGGTGAGTATGAAAGATGATGCAGAGGTTGTAACAATAAACGTTAGCGATAAATGATGAGTCCTATGTAATGGATCAGACTCCAATGTTATCTTCTGTCCGTAATTATCTACCTGCTTTCCTGGGCGACCCCGAGACTCGTTATTGAGGTTAAAAAACCTTTCACGAATTTCCTGAACCACTTCGAGACTGTCTGCTGCGTTGTAGCATTGTATCCAAATACACTATTGATGTTTCGCATGATTTCTGATGCTGAGGTTCCATGTAGGAACTCGTACTTCATAATAGTTCAAATTTCTCTTTTCCATTTTTTAAAATACTGATAATTAAAACAAGTTATCAAGAATTTTATCCAATTTATATTGATGTGTACAATAGCAAAATATGTAGCAATCAAAGAAAAAACTGAACAACAAAATGTTAAGTCACTGTCAAATTGTTACTATTTAAATTTATTGAAATCATGCTTACATATTTCATACTTGATAACCTAATATAATATTAATTATACATTAACCGAATTGTACCTAAAATATGAATATTGATTTTCCAATAAAATTGAGTAGTTGATTCTAACATTCTTTTTGACGTTAAATTGGACGTCATTCTACGGCGAAAGAAGATGTTCATTATTATCGAAACTATATTTTTATATGTGTACATATAAATGTATATATTTTGTATAAAATAAAATAACTTTTTATTTTTCTCGTGAAGTTTCAAGTGATGTGTTGATCTCTATCAAACAGATAATTTGAGAGATAATTGATATTTTGTGTCAAACAAATTGAATGATTCCAAAATATTAATAATGGCCAGAATGTCATGTAAGGTCAGAGGTGGTCACAAATGACGATTTGACTGATGGGTCTATCATTATCCTCAGTCCGAATAGTAATTATATCAATCATTATCTTATGTTTCAACATTATAATGAGAATTTACATGCAGCTATTATCTATAATCAGTGTATGGTTTGATGTACACTGAGTTATCCGTACTTTATAAAATGTTTGATAATAATGTTTATAATTAATAATAAAATGAATTATCTAATAAGGACATTTGATAAAAAATGAGTTTGATTGACGCTTTATAACTCGGCAATTCAAGGCTTCAATCCTTTTATGACATTGTCCAAACCTGTTTAGACAAAAATAAAATTTCGTTAATAATGTTTTTCTATTAATTTAAGCTTGTGATTATTTATTTAATAAATGTAATTTATAATAAGTTTATTACTAGTGTAAAATAGCAAGTTAACAAAACAAAAAAGGTAATTATTTTGTTGTGGTAAGAGGAAGTCGAAAGGAAGTTTTGCAAAAAGAATTGAAGAATATAGACATACGTGATCCAACAAATGTACGCTGAGATTTGCGCGCTCTGAAAAATTTTGTAATTAATGAGTAACTTTTTAAAAATTTAATATATTTAAAAATCAAATAAAAAAGCAAAAACGTATTATCAATTAACAATTTAAAACATATCTAAATGTCAATATTAAGAGCTACTGAATGCAAATAATCCTTAAATTCACGTCATTTGAAAGTAGGAATAATTGCAAGCAAGACGTTTAGATAATTGAACATATTTAGATTTTCTGGCTGTTAGACCAGAAATTCCACTAAAAATATGACTTATAGTTTGTTTTGTCAAGTCCTGTTCACGATGGAAAGGATAGACGAACGTGTAAATGATAGGCCAGTGACAAGCAACAGATGACTGAAATGCATTATGCCAACCTTTAAATGAGTTATTAGTTTGAAGCAAACCTTCAGCAGCACGTTTTCGCATATTCCTCATGGTGATAGAAAAAAAGCGGGTAGCCAAGTCGATTGCGTCTCACGTGACCAATATAGTTATCTTCCCAGTAATTATAAATATTTTTGAGAGTCTAAAACAAATTAATTTTTATAATTATATTATTTTTTATATTAAATTTAAATACCAAAAATATTGTTAATATTAACGAATTGATAATAACAAATCTACATATATTCAAAAGCATTTATTAAATTTATATTTCAATATTATTTTTAGTATTTATTAACGAATTTCGTAATTATTTAATTCATTTGGCGCGCAAATATCGGTCGCGCATTTGTCGGAGTACCATAGACATAAAGACGTCACGAAAGAGAATAAGAATAGAATTGATGGTTTTGGAGAAAAAGAAAACGTTCGAATTGTCTGCAAATAAATAATAAATACCTGTATTTTGTCTCTGATATATCAGCAGAATAAAAGTTAGAGTAATCGTTCAGTAAATTATTCCCCTTAATAAATTAATAAATAAAGCTTCCCCTTTCCATGGGATACATAGAGATCTTTTACTACATTTTAAGTACAAAATCTTTCAATGAGATAAATTATTTAAAAAAACTGATAATCAAGTTGAAGGAAACTTGTTACAGAATTTTTAATCAAATATTTTTTCACAATACTAAATTTTATTATAGATTTTTATTTATATTTATTTTTTATAATATTTACAAAATAATATAAACATTTCATGTGTTAAATAAATTATTTTTATGAAACATTTAAAATAAACATAGGAGTGCAGCAAGATTCTGTTTCATGCCCGCTACTTTCGAATGATGTTTTTGATTCAGTAATCAATATATATATATATATATATATATATATATTCATTCTTATAACAATGAACGATAGGATTCATACGATAAAGCATATTTGAGTAAAAACCATTAAATTGAAAATGGACTTTACATTTATTACATGGCATATATCCATCATACTCCATCACGGTGGATCATTCATTAGCAAGATTATTTAAACAAACTATATTTTACATTTTCATTAATAGATTTTCTTTTTTTTTAATTAATTTTTTACAAGCTTTTATTACGTTTTATTTGTTTGTTTGTCTGTATGGATCAAATCTTGCGATCGAAATTTCACCCACTTCCCGTTGTGCTGGTGATTTGAAATTTTCAGGAGTGATGTATTCTAAATGACAATACACTTTTCCTTGAAAATTTTTGAAAAAAAATATTTTTGTTAATTTATTTTGCAAAAAAAACCACTTACGATTATCTACAAATTTATACACTGTATTACATAGCAATCTTTTTGTTTATTTTCATGAATAAAATTCAAACTCTACCAAATCATAATAATTATTATTATTACAAGCTTTTATTATGTTTCATTTGTTTGTCTGTCTGGATGCATCAAATCTTGCGATCGAAAATTCATCCACTTCCCATTCACCTAGCGACA
>MQRK01212749.1:11083-35554 GCA_001938485.1 Girardia tigrina | reverse complement strand
AGTTCAAAACAAAAGCACCAAATAGTAGGTGTAAACCAATATTGGGCGCCTTTTCAATTTTTTTCCACCTACTATTAAAATAGTAGGTGTCCTACTATTTCATGTTATCCGTTATTTTCTTAAGTTGGTTTTATAATTTCAGTTAACAGGTTTTCTGGCAACAGGCAGATTGCTCACTAGGTATTGAAAATATACATAAAACTGAGTAATACTAGTAATTTATTTTTTAAATAATTTTTTTTAGAAAAAATTTTTTTGACCATTCTTTAGAGTGCTATTTCAAAACCTTTTGACTGCCACCCTGCGGTACATGCGCCATATGTTACAGACCACTAGTCTAGACTACAGTAGAAATAACCCCGATAAACCAACGTTTAACAAAAGAAGAAACGATCTTTATAAGGAAAATTAATTAATAAAAAAAATGTTTCAGTTTATAAAAGTAATTATTTATATTAAAAATTGCATCATCAAAATGATAACCAGTATTTATTATATAATTTTGTAGATGATTTTAAAAGGTTTTGATATCTTTATGAGTAATTCAAATTGTATTTCTGCAATCTCTTGTCGAAAAGTATTTTTTTTTAATCTTTAGTTACACTTATTTAATATATCCTTCACATATTATTTTTTTACACTCACTTCTAATATGGCCTTCCTTTCCACAGCTATAGCATATAATCTTACTCTTTTGTTTATATTCGAAGCTTCCATGTCCCTCCTCGTGGCAATTTCAGCACATGGTGTTGTTTTTGCCACTTGAATGGCCTCCGAACTTTTCTCCTTTTTTGATGAGGTCCCTGGTTGTCACCCCTTTTTTTACTGCGTCTCTATATGATGTTCTTATTATGCACACTGGTTTTTCTGCCTGAAGTATTTCCTCCATCTTCTTTGTGATATTCTTCACGTCCGTCGTTTCTTTGATATCTCTCAGTTTAATTTCTTTTTTTATCTCCTCGTCTTTTGAGCCGTGTATTAATATGCATCTCTCTAATTCATCTACTGCTTTCTTTTTTTGGAATTTAAAAAATTAATTTTATAAATTTTCTTTACTAAAAATTTATCCAATAAAGATTTTTATTAATACTATTTACTTTTAATTCATTTTTCAAAAAGATCTTCGTATCAGAAATATTTCAATTATAAAGATTTTATTTAATCGTTAAAAACATATTTTTTGAAAATCTTAAACAAACCTTTTTATTTTGATTTTATATTCTTATAAAATTTGTATTTTTAAATTAATGTTTACCAAATTATCAATTTAAATTTTAATTTAAAATCTTTTTAAACCTAAAATTTTCTAATATTTATGAAACATATTTTTATATGTTAAAATTTTATGTGATCTCCCAAAAATCCTAGCAGAAAGCAAGTCGGATGTGTATGGCTTACACAAAGGTCTCTGGTCTTTTAATTTAATAATGTATTGTTCTCATAAGGTAATTTACAAATTAAAACTGTTTTAATAATAAAATAAGAATTATAATATTATTTATTTATTATAAAATGAAATATAACATATTATTTATATTTTTCAGATGATCAGATTTCTCCTAGGAGCACTTGATTACATTGCCGATCCATGTGACAAAGTAATATAATATTGATATATAATATGAGCAATAATTAGTACTACATTTTCCCACCGAAAGATTCTTTACAACGCCGTGTTTGTTAAGTCTGAGGCGTCATCTTTAATTGACACTGTTGAAAAGCGTAGGCTTACAAATCGTTGCACTCATTTGTTTTACCAATGGTTCAAACATGTATTTACGAAATTTTTAGTGATGATTTTATCATATCAATTAGATTACCGGTCTATTTTGAGAAGGTCTCTGTTTGTTAGATTTTGTTAGTGGTAAACGATTGCGTAGATACAAAGATTACTCAAAATTTGTTTTTCAAATGAGATATATTGTCTTCAAATTATCATAATAGGTTCTGGTTTTAATGTTGTTGAAGAGTATCGTATCATCTCGGATTCAAGAAGGATGTAGGGGCAATTGGTTAATAATAATAATAAAACTATTTCAAGGCATCTCTAAAAGTGCAATTCAAATCAGACGGTCAACCAATTAACAGTGTCTAAAGCCTGTGCCAAAATATGCTGGTGTAAATTATTTTTGGTGTAAATATCTGTTTGGATTGACAATTTTAAAAGTAATTTCATTTATAACGAGAAAGCATACTAACGCTTTAGTTTCCTCTTTTCATTGAACTTGTGGGGAATTGCTTTGTAACAACAAACGTAAGGGATAAATCATGAGTACTTTTTGATGGATCCAACTCCATAGTTACCTTCAGTTCGTCATTGTCTATATACATTCCTGGGCAACTCCGAGACTATTTATTTACTATATTTAAATTTACCTTCCACGAATTTCTAGAGTCCATTTTAGACTGTCTGCTAAGTAGTAACATTGTATCCGAATACATTATTGATGTTTCGAATGACTTCTGGTGCTGATGTTCCACGTAGGAACTTGTACTTCAAATTGTTCGAATTTCTATCTTTTCCACTTTAAAATACTGATTATTAAAACAAAGTTATCAATACTTTGTTTGGGTTATATAATTAAAATAAATCGCAATGTAATTATTATTTTATTTTATGTTTATTAATTCTTAGATTTGTTGTTTATTTTTAAAATTTTATTAATTATTATTTATCTGATTATTATTTTATCATAAATTTAACATTTAAAATATATTCATATTTATATAAATTTAATATTCATATCTATAACCTTATAAAATAAGGTTCACCAGGTTTTATACATTGTGCTCGCGCAGACTAGGCCACGCGTTTAAAAATGCATATTCATTTTGAAATAAGCTACGCGTTTCTATTCTTTTGTTGTGTCGGCCGCGCGTTCATATTCTTTTTGTTAGCAACTCGTTTTCTATATAAGTAAATTCTTAGAAGAACATAACGATTTAAATTAAAATTATTTCAGCTATTGGACTTTCCGCTTTCCGATACGACAAATTTAATATTTGTCACGGATTCCTGTTTTTGAATATTCGATATTTCCGGCCATTTCCATTTGATTAAATCTCCAGGATATTATTATTTTGAGAAAATCAATTTTCCTAATTATTGTTAATCTCCGACTATTGTATTGAAAAATTCAGCCATTGTTATTGATTTGATCTTCCGGTTATTCAATTGTTATCAATTCAATCCTGCTAGTTACAGTTGCGAGATTTGATATTGTATTTTGGTTAATAGTGGTTAGTGCTCATCTTTTTTTCAGTAAAATCTATTTTAAATAAAATATTTCTTTTTATAAAATAAAATAATATTATTAGTAATTTACATTAATAATTTATATTTGTTCATACAACTTGAATTGTTGCTTTGAAACGGTGCTTTCGAAGTAACCTAATTCCCTGTATTAGATGTTTTTGGAACATCTTCCACGATATCAATATTAGAAACCGACATCAGTTTTTCAAATTTTATTTCTCTACAAAAAAATGTCTGATACATTTTATTTAAACAAATTTAATCGAAATTAAATCCATTTATTTTTTTCTTTTCAGGAACTATTTATTCCATAAATCTAAAACCAGTATAATAAAAAATAAATATAGTATTTATAATCCATTTGACTTTTTTTTAATTTCTGACAATTAAATAATTTCAATTTTTAATTTACATTTACGAAATTTTATCATAGTTAACATAATTTTATTTAGTTCTTGATTTTAAAATGATAGTTTGAATTCAATTATTATTTCAAAAATTTTCAAAACATTTCATAAAAAATTTCTAACACCCTGCATTACACAAAGGATATTTTTCATTTTGTTCGAAATAAATTGATTTATAGTAAAAATTTGTAAAAACAAGACGGCTGAATCAGAAGTGATTCACGTTGACTCTTCAAATTTTGGACTTTTGGTAATTAATTTTTAAATTACTAATTAAGAATTATAACTTTTTGTCTATTTTGCAGGATTCTAAAAGGATTCTACAGGGCTTTCTGAAGATGGTTTGGATGGGGCAACAGCGGTAAATAACTTCGAATAATCTCACTACAATATCGATGCCTGGCACTTTCTTCTCTGGGCGTTTATGTAAGTCGTTATGATTATTTTGCAACCTGGGTTTACATTTCTCAATTTCTAGCTTACAAGGATTCTCTTCGACAATTCTGGGCTGACATTATCTGTATAATTTTTAATAAATCTTTTAAAATGAGATGTTGTCTTGTTCGCTTTATTCGTATCGTTATTCAAGTGGGATATTATGTTTCATTCATTACCTCCTTTATTCTTTGTTGTGAATATATGGGGGGTCTAACCTTTCGGTAAATGGGCAGCATGGCTTGTTATATCGTAACAAATTGTTATATACTGATTAAATAAATTTTATAAAAATATTGTCTTGCATTATTTAATTTTGATTAATTAAAAGTAATAATACTCAAGATTCGATTTTAAAATTCCGATTTTAAAATTCGAAGTAATATATATATATATATATATATATATATATATATTCAGAGACTTCAATTCTAACTTAATCTTAGAGTTAAGATTGACTTCAGACCACGAAAAGTAAACAGATTAAAATAAATTTCAAGTTTGAGTGAAGATTTAAAATCTTCTTTGGTAGTTCATAGTCGGGTAAAGGTAAATAGATTTCCTTCTAACCCAGTGTTCTAACAAATTTTAATTGATGTGTGCAATAGTCAAGATATGTAGCAATGGAACAATAAAAATGAGAAACAAAATGTTAAATCATTGTCAAATTATAACTATTTGAATTTATTGTAATTTCATACTTGACAACCTAATAATTCCATGCGTGGTGCTCCAATAATTTAAATAAAAACTATTAATTCACAAAATTTTAAAAAATTATGTTATCATTATTAATTAAAATTGCAAATAGATAATCGCTTGTTTTAACATATTAAATATGTACAAATAAAAGTTTAAATTATGAAATAAACGTTGTTAATCAAAAATTGCGTCTGTTATTTCTTCTCGGAACGAATGTCACTTTACAACTGACTCAAGTGTCGTTGTCGATTCGGATATTGGTCAATGCCTATGCGTTTCACCTTATTTTAATTCTTCAACTCAGTGTGTTCATCAAAACCTGTCGGAAGCAACAAAGAAACCAGCGTATCTCAAATGCCGGAACGGGATCGCGAGAACAGGCCGACTTTCCGAAGTCGGGTAACGACCGAGCGAGATCTTCGATCAGAAACCACACCATAACTAGCTAATATAACGTAATGCCTCATCCATGTGTACAGATGAAAATGAGTTCCTTATATTATCAATCATATTTGATATACATTTTGTTATGCCTCTCATATATAGTCTAGAAAAAAATTGTTTTTAATTTTTGAGTTTTATAGAATTACTTTTTACATCTTCTTTTATAAAAAAACGTTTAGATTTAATCTAAATATAAATTACAGTAGTTTTAAATGATATTTTCCGACATTAGATCGTATACCCTTTTACATTGGAATTGCTATAGTAGAAAATAATAAATGTATAAATAATAATAATAATTATTAAAAACTGTCAATCAGATTAAGTCAAAAGGAAATTGTATTAATCTTTTATGAAAAAAATTTTAATGAAACGTTACAGAAATATTTAAAAAATTTGAAACTAGAAATTTTATTTATTTTGTTTTGATTGACAGAAATATTTTCCTTAAAATCTTGAAAAAAAGGATCTAATTTTTAAAACAAGAATTTTTTTTTTACAAATTTTGTATATAATCGTAAGAAAATGATCTTTAAATACCAAAATATTTATATATTTTTATTGTTACTTCCGAAATTTTGGTAAAAGATATATATGTAAAAAAGGATTTTATTTCAGTTTTATCAATAAAACTGGATTTGTTTTTAAGATTACAAATTGTCAAAGATAAAAATATTTCTTAAATCTAATTCAATTTTCGATGATTTTTTGGATACGAATAAAAGTTAAACATTTAAGTTAGTTTAAAATTTCAAGGAACCACAAAAACGATATGATCGAATTTATTAACATCAAAGTGATCTGCAATGTTTCATAATACGACACCTCTTTCATGCGCGGTATTTTCAATATCAGAATCCTTGGTCAGTGACCTTTAGAATTCATAATTCTTCCTACAGGTTATTTAATTTTAGCAATCAACTTTCCAATAAATATTCAATTTGAAATTTTAAAGAAATACAAAAAATATAAAAATTTACAATTTTTTTAAAATTATCGTTTAAAATTATAGGCCAAGTGGAAAGCATTAATGTATACACCACATGACGTAGTATATATGAATGATATGCTAATTATGTCAAAAACTTGGTCGGAACATAAAAAGAATGTAAGAGATGTGTTCAGAAAACTTAGAAATGCTAGGATAAAAATAAAACCAACAAAATGTGTTTTTGGCGTATCGGAAGTTTTGTTTTTAGGGCATCATATCTCAACAAAAGGAGTTATGCCAGATCCCGAGAAAGTTAGCCAAGTAAAAGATTTTCCAGTTTCAAAAACAATTAGACTAGTACAAAGTTTCCTGGGATTAGCAGGTTATTACAGAAGATTCCAAAAAGATTATTCGAAAATTGCAATCCCACTAATTAATTTAACAAAAATACCAAAAGATGTACTTAAAAAGGATATTAATAAATATTTTAAATGGACTGAGGAATGTCAAAAGGCGTTTGAAAAATTGAAAAAAAATTTGATAAGTTTTCCAGTATTAAGATATCCAGATTTTACAAAAACATTTTTCCTGATGACAGATGCCAGTGGAGGAGCCCTAGGAGCAGTTTTGGGGCAAGAAGACGAAAACGGTAAATATTACATAATAGCATATGTAAGTCGTGTATTAAAAGGCGCAGAGACCAGATATTCTACAATAGAAGGAGAATGTTTGGTTATTGTTTTTGCAATACAACATTTTAGACAATATTTATATGGCGCTGAAATTATATTGAAAACCGATCACAAGCCATTAGAAAGTTTGATGAAAAATAAAAATGCCTCCAGCAGATTGATTGGATGGGCAATGAAGCTACAAGATATGGAAGTCAAAATTTAATATCGGAAAGGAAAGACCAAAGCAAATGCAGATGCCTTGTCGAGAATTCCAATGGAAGAAATTCAAATAGAATCATATTTACCATTAATCAAGATGATTGAAATTGAAAATTTAAATACAGAAATGAAAACAAATATGCAAGTACTACAGGTAGTCGTCGACTTACGACCTATGCAACTTACGACCATTCGACTTTACGACCACAATCGCTAGCCGCGGCGTACGACAGTGCATACCAGGTTCCGGTAGCACTACCATATATGNGTGTACCATTTCAACTGTAATCCCATCTGTCTTAGATATTTTTCATCAAATCCCTCCCAAGATGTCTACCAAGAGGAAGTTGTCTTTGTCTATGCCTGTCTTTATCTACACCAGCGGCCAATAAAATGTTTCCTACATGTCTATATATTTATATATGTTATGTTTTGCAATTGGAAGAATGTTTCCTATTGTATTTTTTAAACCTGTATTTTGTAATTTTGTATGTTTTGCAAATATTAAACCAGTTGTACCAATTGCACAGTACAGTACATATAGCCTACTCAACTTACGACCAAATCGTGTTACGACTGGTCTGTCGGAACCAATCGTGGTCGTAAGTCGACGACTACCTGTACAAGATGCAGATATTCATCTCAAAGAATTAAAAGAGAAACTGACTGAAAATAAAGTAAAACAGTATAAAGTTTGTAATGGTGTTTTAAAGTATATCGATAACGGAAAAAAGTTTGTTAGTGATTCCAGAAAATCATAAGGAAAACATCATGATGCAATACCATGATGGAGCATTAGGCGGACATTTATCATTGCGTAAAACTATAAGTCGAATTAAAGAAAAATATTATTGGGAGGATATGAGAAAAGATATCACGGAATGGATCAATTCATGCCAAATATGTGCTACGAGAAAAAATACAGGAGCAAGGACGAAAGTTCCTTTATGCCCTATGCCAGTAACCACTGCACCAAAGGAAAGGTGTGCAATGGATGTAATTGGACCTTTACCAGAATCGGTAAGTGGAAATAAATTTATATTAGTATTCATGGATTATTTTACCAAATTTGCTGAAGCATTTGCGATGAAAAATCAGAAAGCCGAAACTATTGCTGAAATATTTGTTGAAAAGATTATTTTCAAGTACGGCCAAGAAAAATCCTAACAGATAGAGGTACAAATTTCTTGAGTGATACAATTAAAAGAGTAAATGATCTATTTGGTATATTAAAATTAAATACTACAGGATTTCATCCACAAGCAGACGGATTAGTAGAAAGATTCAACGGAACATTATTGAATCGATTACCAACACCTTAAAATCGAAAACTAGCAGATTGGGATATGTTTATTTCATCTGCATTATTTATACACAACATTACAATATCCGAAACGACAGGATATAAACCGTCATACTTAATGTCTCTTCGAGATATCAGCTTGCCCATAGACTTAGATTTTATACAACCAACATCTCAATTAATGGATAAACCAGATTATGTCACAATAATGACAGAGATTGGCTACAGTTTACAAGAAAGCCAGATTACAAACCAAATACTCTCAGGAGCAATATAAAGAACAATATGATGAAAATACAAAACTGCATGATTTTAAGGTGGGATATAAAGTTAGAATATGGATGCCAACTACGAAAAAAGGATTATCACCAAAACTATCAAGGCCTTATAAAGGACCCTATGAGGTAGTGCGAGTCACGCCCACCAATTTATTCATTATCGAGAATAAAGATTGTGACCCCATTGTAGTACATGCCAATAGATGCAAAAAAGCGGAGATTGAACCAACCAAGAGATACAATTTACGATCAAATACACAGTCAGAAATTTGCGTAATTGAATTAGAAAATGCATTCGAAGCGAACCGAAGCAAACTACCATCAGAACCAGTAAAACATATATCCTTAAATCGGGTTAGAACTGCATAAATTTTGATTCCAAATACTCAAGAAAAAGACAGTATATTGTTTTTACATGAGGATAATATTGTAAATACAGAATTATTCTCAAATGAGAATACAACCGAACAGTTCTTTCATTATCACAATGAACAGGGAGAATATCCTGCACAAACAACCACAATAGATAATAATAATATCGCGTTTCGATATACAAAAGGGAATATTCAAAATATGGATTTATTTCGAAAAGTTAAAATATATCGCCCTGATTTATTTCTGACAAAAAATGATCAAGGAAATATCCCGATACAAGAAGCACTCCAACGAGGAAAATTTCATAAAGTAATGAAATTACTACCCACGAGATCGGAAGATCTCCATAAATTGGCAAATTCGCAATCCAAGGATGGACTAATGAAAATTGGAATTGAAAATGGAATAATGAAAATTTACCCAATTACTCTGATGATGGCAATATTTCATAGAGCACCCTTTAATACAGCAATAAAAACATTAATCACGTATTCAGATTTGAATATAGTCGATAATAATGGTAAAATAGCTTATCATTATAGTGTGGAGAAAGGAAACCCTAGAATACAAGATATCTTGGATGAAATAGAAAACAAGAAAATTAATAAACCAGAAGAACGACTTAAATTGATCAGAGAAAATATTTCCAGATATCGGCATGGGGAAACATTAGCAAGAGTAAATAACATAGCTCGAAATAATAGAACATTCATCTAATTATCCGAAAACGGAAAAGAAGTATATATCGATAACGAACCAGAAAGTTGCCCAAGAATCCGAAGCTACCACGAAAGGAAACTGAATGCGAAATCGGGAGGACAGAATGGAAAAAGTGGACAGAGAACAGATGTCACATTATAAGAAAATAAACCAAGTCCAAAACCTACAACCGAGGAGTTGTATAAAAAGGTTAATGTAAAATATGTACCAATGTTATCAATAAATAAATGTTTATTATATTTTTACCTTTTAATGATTATATTAGTTAGATATGTTTCAGGTACCGGAACCATAAGGCTGAATATTGCCTATAATCGTCTTTCATTTCAAGCAATAACAAACACAGAATATCGGACAGACGTATGTTTTTATAGTAAATGTCATATGTATGATGACGAAGTAATGGACATAAAGTTTAACCCAACAACCTTTCAACTCGAAATGGAAAACCAAATCCGCATATTTATCAATAAGGATGGCAAAGAAATATTCTCCGTTTCATTTATGATAAATTTTATTTCAATGATTTCCAAGCCCGCACGTCAAGTAGTGCATTACAACAGCTCACAATACGGTTGGATATTCGATATCAACTATCAAGACAATTTGAGAAATATTGAAATCACTCGTACTAATTTTGTAATTGAAAAACAATTTGTTACGAAACATCCAGTTAGTTATCGCATAACCGAGGAGAATGCGATATTCTCCAGATTAGTGATGATCGAAGCGTCATCAAACATTTTTTCCATAATTACACAATCCAATAAATACTCATTTAAGATATGTGATAAAACCACATGTAAGATGACACCCTTTTATCAATTTGCACGCACAGAGATAGATCTCACTATACCTTCTGAGATAGGAATCAAAGCCTATCAACATAATCAATTACAATTACAATTTCTCATAAAACTATCCAGATATATGACAATACCATAAAATCAACATGCAACGACCAGAAAGTCTACACAAATTTAACATTTCATATAACACATGAGTGTAAACTTTCATTATTATTTTCTGTTTTTAATTCTACTTCTGAAGATGATAAATTTCAGGCCGACCCGGCACAATATCACATCAGTTTTACATTTATTCCTTATGCCCTAATAACAGATATAGGTTTTAATCTTGATTATTCCTTTCAATTTTGTTTTGAGTCTTGTACTCCACAATTTGAAGAACAACACAATACAATATCTTTCAAAAATACAACAGAATCAATGAATTTCCTGGTCTATCAATCATCTGACCTAGTATTATCATTAAGATTGACATGGACATACAACAAATCACCATTTATACCAGATAAAGACATACATGTACAACAAATCGAGTATGCATCTTGGAAGATACTCATTACCTCGGACGACATCTTTAATAAATTTGATATATATATATATATATATATATATATATATATATATATATCAATATTCTGTACAGCCAAAGAAGCAACATATAGACATGCATTCATCACAGATAATTCAATTAACTTTTATTCCAATCATTAAAGGGCTAATATACAAGAGAACGCCCAGTCAGCAAGAGGAATTACATAAATGGCCGTTTATTATGTACGGTATAGGAGTTTTTGGATTAATTTTCCTATTAATATTCTCTATGGTTAAAATATTTAAAGAATATAGAAAAAAGAGAATGGCTTTAAACTTATATCGTACATCCCTGGGGAAATACCTGCCAGGGGTGTACGTAAACGTAACACAGGTTTAATTAAAGATTTCAATCTAAATGACAACACAAAATATTTTAAAATCTATAAAATAAAAGTATTATATCTATATATTATAATCTTCAAAATTAGTGAACCAGATATTGACAATTGTATCTACCCATTTAGAAGGCCTCACCAAACCTACCAAAAGATGCCTCAGTGCGATGAAACGAGGCATCGTCAAATTAACCGTGCCGAAGAGCAGGTAGACACACGTCACGGAACCACAGGAAATCATAACCTTCCTTCTTATTACGCGTTGCAGAATAGAGTAACTGAGATTAACGCC
Organism: Girardia tigrina; assembly: GCA_001938485.1. Taxonomy (NCBI): domain Eukaryota; kingdom Metazoa; phylum Platyhelminthes; order Tricladida; family Dugesiidae; genus Girardia; species Girardia tigrina. The sequence continues at coordinate 23,780 of MQRK01212749.1, read as the reverse complement.
CGCAGTATTACAACTCACCATCAGGATAGGCGATACACAAGGCAATTAGAAGAAGTCCGAAGATGGCAGAACATTGAAGATAAAAAACATAACCTTATGGAAGAACATAAGAGTCTATACATGACTCCGCCTATTCCGCTGCCATCCGCCTGGAACCCTTCCCAACCAATAAGTCTAGACGTGACAACCCTGTTTCACATCATAGTTACACCACATTATTACACCCTTTTTTTTACAGAGGAATGCAATATGACATGTCAGGAGATCGACCAGTCCTAAAGAATAAGCTAGAAAGTGCTGCCCAATATATACTGCCCAATTCCTTAGTATATAACCAAAACAATAAACGCATGACGATCGTGAAAAGAAACGTTCCAGGTCGTATGATCATATCCGATGTCATGGGAGTCTACCGACATTCTATCCCTACCACTTTTAACATACCTTTTTATAAGGTCTTAGCAGTATATATACATGCTGCATCAACCCCACTCCAATTAACCGACGGAACAACAACATTCAACCCACCAGTGAAAAAGTCTGTCGAGATAAAGTCTAACTATTGCGACCCGGGTTGTCGATTTCGTGCAACATTATTCAACAAAATCATTGATACGGGAGTCATTCCACCTTAGAAATAATTTACTCCAGTCCTTATCATCACAATACCAATTGCATCATTGAAAGACAATTTAGAACTATTAGAGATGCTATGAACATAAGGATAAAAGATCAAGCCCACAAAGATTGGATGGAAATTTTGCCAGAAGTAGAATTTATGATGAACAACACAATTCAAGCTACCACAAGAATCTCACCAGCAGAAATGATATTTGGTAGGAAGCTAAGACATTGATGGAAAGATACTAAGAAACAGATGACGACAAATCTTACCGACACAGTCACGGCAGATGCATCAGTAGCTGCTTAATAACATTAATCTTCAACACAAGTCAAAGATGCTCTTCACAGCGACCATAGCTTTGAGCATTCAATGTATATCCCAGGATATATTTACATATTTCAACTTGAAATTTTGTCACAATTTTCTTCAAACATTACATACTTACTCATTCTCGAAGACAATAAATAATTATGTAAAAATTAGATCTAAAAACTTTTAAAGGTTCTTAAATGGGAAAATAATAGAAAATTCGGAGTTCCTGAACAATATTTATTGAAAAGGATTTACTTATAAATTATAAGTAGTTTAAATTACCCAAAAAAGTAAAGATAAAAAAGAATTAATAAATTAATAAATATTAATAAATGTAATAGTTATTTTCCCTTTTACAAAAGATCAAACAATTATCTTCGCCAAATAGAGTTCTCCCGAAAAATGGATAGAAAAACTTTCTTTTGATTTACTAGTTTTTATAAATATATATATATATATATATATATATATATATATCAAGTTGTCCCCAAAATTATTAGAGTTTTAATGTTTCATNATATATATATATATATATATATATATATATATATATCAAGTTGTCCCCAAAATTATTAGAGTTTTAATGTTTCATTAAATTTTTTTATTATTGATATACTCTGTTACATATTATGTGTAATGACTGTCTAAAAGACGATTATTCGAATACTTTTATTTCACAACTGTAAAAATTTTCTTAAAGCGGAAGCTGCGACTCGTGAAATCTGAATTGGTGACGGCCAGAATTCAAAGAAAAATAGCACAGCTCGATGGTGGTTCCAAGTCTTTAAGCAAGTTGACATCAGTATTGAAGATGAACCACACTCAGGGCGACAATTAATTGTAAATCAAGAGGATCTGTAAGTCTTGGTTGAACAGCATCCCATTTTCAGCACTTGCACATTGCCATTTAGCTGAAAACCAAGCTCAATGACGGAAAGGCCTCTGCTGACAATTCTTTACCAACCCTCGAGAAAATGGTGTATGTGTATGTGTACTCTCGATTATATATTCAATTTCATGTAATACCAATTCCGAGCACAAATATACTTATTAGACTATTAATTGTATTTTTATAATTTACTTATATAATATGCACAAAGTATAAAAAGTGATGCTTTTTCTTAAAGATCTCTTAAAAACTTTAGAATGGCAAGGTTCTTGCTTTGGACAAACTGCTCGAAATATAAAAAACTGAAGGCAATTAATTAGTCTTCAGAGTATCATTTAAATTAGAAAGCCGAAGTAGGTGGGACTTTAATATTCAACGATGCAGGACGAGAATTCGACCAATATGTCATACATAAACTTGTTATGCATATTTTATAATAATTGTAAACCAAAAGTCAAATAGAATAAATTTAATAGATTACCTCGTTTAAAAGTAAACGGATAAACTCATCAAAACCAATGAATTCTCCCATGAGTGCGTTACCGCCTTTTTTAATGGACACATGAAAATTTTTTAACGAACTTTGTTACATTTATTTATTAATTATAATAGAAAAGATGGAAAAGTTGATTAATGGCAAAACAGTGTTTTATTATGCGAGACTCTTCCATCAGCAGACAAAACAAGCGCTGCGTTATTGTTATTCCTTTGGTAAGTTCTGACTCAGCTTTTGTCAAACAATAGGATCCCTAAATGTTTTGTTATTTCCAAATAAAATTTGTATACATTCATCGTGTTGTTGAGGGAGATTCTATTGTTGATTATTTTCCTTTTCTTCTGTCTTCTGCAATTTTTATCTTTCAGCTTAATTTCAGTAAGAAGTGCAATTTTATAGACTGTTTTGTTCAGGAATTTTAATGTACACGGATGTGTCAGATAATAATTTGGTGGTTTTATAAATACTTTCACTTTAATAATTTAAATTTTTACTCGTCTTAGTTAAAATGTAAATTATTCTTGAACAATTACTCCTAACGAACATTCAAATTACAAATTTTCCAAATGTGCGTGAGAAACACTTCCAAATTCAACATACCTAATTTAAAATATTTTAAGTCTATATCTGGTGTACATTTATAAAAGACAAAATCACAGGTTATTAAATTTTTCGCGACACTGATTTATTTTAATTCATCATTTTTTTTCGTACCGTAGCCGTGAGTCCACTCAATTATGCCCAAGCGTTATGGCTTGGGTTTCTTTACTTTTTGAGTGTCTCAGTAGGCAAGGAACCTGGTGGCGCATATCTCTCCAAGTATGGATGACCGTTGGCTCCAAGGAGCTCATCCGACCTTTGCTAGGTTTTGTTTTTCATCCTGCTAAGTATCTAAAGGTTTACATGGTGCCTGTAGCAGACAGGAAGTCTAACCTGGCCTGTAGTCAATGGCCCCGCAATATCCATATCAGTCACCCATATAAGTACTAACGCGGCCGTTGGTTACTTTACTTCGGAAATCGGACGAGATCCAACGTACTCAACTGCGGCCATTGACTTCATTATACAAAGCGAAATTATTAGGTACCGAAAGAAGCTGTTAACTTTTTAACTGTTACACCATTAAAAAGAATTTCCTAATGTTTGGTTTTTATACAATTATAAAATCTTTAAAAGCCTATCTTTTGATTGTTTTCATGAAAAAAGTTTCAAATTAAATCACGAATTCATTATTGTTTAATTTCCTCCTCAAATTACACATTCAAGTTTTCAAATTCATATTGTTTTGCTTTATGAATACAAAATGCTTTGAGCGTCGACTCTGTAACAGATTAAGTTGAAAAGTTTCGATTTCGTAACCTTAAATCTGGAAAGGAAAACCTTGTACGTAAATCACACTCATAGTGTACATTACCATGAGAAGAAGAAGGCATTCGTAAAAGTATGAATGAATATCCATGTTTTTACACAAATGATTAACAAATTACTGGATATATTCGTGAGAACTAAAATGAATCTTTTCACAATCTGCTTTTTTATAATTTCTTTTATAGAATTGCCAGATGTGACGAAGGGAGGGTGACCTACGATAATCCCAGAAGATCAAGGCCACAGTTAGGATCTAATAATTAATTCGAATCGGATAAAAAAATTAACAAACATTCACAATTCAATTGAATAATAAAATTTAAATTTATAAGGTTGTTAATTCCATTTTGGACTTCTGCTGTGATCAAAATGGATTGCATCTGCGGCAGACTCCTGAATACTCATCATTAGCTTATTTTGATGAATGTTGCGCTTTCTACGGGCTTTTGGACTATGTTTTGGTGTTTAAAAGAAAAAAGATTTTGGGCTCGTTTTGGTGAACTACGCAGGAAAACAAGATCAAAGAATTTTTGTAGGAGTGTATTCTGCTCAAATTGTCATAGTTCAGCAAAAGTTAATTTTTTTGTAGGAAATATATATAAATCCCTTAACATTTTAAAAAATTTTAGTCATTCTCTTCAAAATTAACTGAAAGACATTGACTTTTAGATGAGTAACCTCTTGTGATTTCCATTACTTTGATTTCTACTTTGGTAATTGATCATAATACAAGACCAGTCTTATCTAGTACTTTTTAGAATTACGGTTATATTCATCCAAAAACTATTGGCAATTTCTCAGTCATTCCTGTTTGGGAACCGTGGAAAGAAGTCATGAAGCCCACCTTACATTAACTTTATTCATATGCAATTCTTCATGAAGAATTTGGATGACAACTGTTTCAAATAGTTCCAATTTTAATGTGATTTATTTCGCCTTCACACGTCAGTCAGATATAATATAGGTCTCTACTAGAGTGATAGTATTTGAAGTAATCGCCTCCGCAGATCTACCAGAGCTGGGATAGTCGTCAAGTTTTTTTCTCCATTGAAATAATTAGGCCCATTTTTTGATGGTTTAATACGATAGAGAAGACTCCCCATTTTCTCAATCTCATTGCTTTTAATTAGCTGTTGACAAATGACCTATTTTGGTCGAAAATGTGATTATAGTTCTATACTAAACTTAAATCATCTAAAAAGCAAAGAATTGTCAACATAAAAATTGGTGTCACAATGAGGCTAATAAAAATAACATGTGCATTACATAAAAATAATAATATATGATTAATCAAACTATAAACAAAGTAGAAACAAATAATGATAATTGCGAGTTACTTATGCCGGATCCTTTTGAAACTAACTGCGTACTTTATCCTGAAAGACCTTTTTTAATATGGAATGCCTCAGAAATGTACAATAATTCAAAACTCACTGTAGTGCTCCGGTAAAACGACCGAAAAAACCCAATAAAAAACAACAATTTTCATTTGTTTAAGTATACTGAATGAAATAATAGAAAAGGGACAATTTAAAATATTGTAATTTTGTAAAAAAAATAAATATCGTCTTGCTTCAATTTCAAAACTCATCAAAACTTGTAATGAGATCGAATTCGAAAAAAAATGAAAGCGATCCGCACCACTCGGACTCCACCGACAGAATCACACACACCGCTGCCTCAAGCATCTCGGTGGCGAATGGTGGAGCGTCACGACCGCATCAACAACATTTGAGTCACAGATTAACACATCGACGGGATCATCCATTGCTTCGAGCTGATCAGGCGGTCACTGGGCCGGTAACGCGGTACGGGAAGCCGCGGCCGATGAATTGCTCCACCCGACACCTTCCCGCACAATTAAGAGGTACCGGTCACTGCCACCCAGTTCGGCAGCCGGCACTTTTCTCACAATTAACAAAAATAATTGGTTGGTGAAGAAAGGCTACATTATCAACTTTTGATGAGATTTTGTTTGATGAGATAACAGAATCGTGAATTATAAATATTAAAATTTCAAGAACATTTATTGATAGCGAATGGCCGCAGCGCGGCTGCGACATGGCGGTAAGAGTCTTAAGAACGTCAATTTTGAAGCGGTCTTACCCTTCGATCTAATAACTGATTATACCTTCAGTATCACGTCGTTTGGCATGAATTTCCCCACGTACTGCCAACGACTCGATCCCCGAGTGACCTTTTTAGCCATCTCATTTTTCTTTGTGATGCTTCCTTCATCATTGAGTGTTCTCTTATCATTTTGACAATTCCATTTCTCTTTTTTCTATTTGATCAGCAAAAAATATGCTTTGAAATTCGTATAATTCTTAACTGTTAATAAATTGAAATCAAACAAATTCATAATTAACATCGACTTTAACATTTTTAATTTTACACCATTTTTTTACATTCAACTAAACAACAACACATTCTTCTTCTCACTTTCTTTTCTTTTATTTAATTTTTATTTTTAAACATAACAAATTAATTAAAAATTAAACATGAAAAAATTGCCACAGTTAGGATCTAATAATTAATTCGAATCGGATAAAAAAATTAACAAACATTCACAATTCAATTGAATAATAAAATTTAAATTTATAAGGTTGTTAATTCCATTTTGGACATCTGCTGTGATCAAAATGGATTGCATCTGCGGCAGACTCCTGAATACTCATCATTAGCTTATTTTGATGAATGTTGCGCTTTCTACGGGCTTTTGGACTATGTTTTGGTGTTTAATTCCAGTCCATTTGGCTTGCTGATTGTTTGCAATTGTCATATTGAATCCACTTTTCATCATATTTGACGATTCTATTCTATCACTTTTATAACGATAGAGCATCATCAAGCAAGCATCGAAACGTTTTTGTACCTGCTTTTCATTCAACTCATGAGAAATCCACTTATCCTACTTTTTCACTTTACCGTTTTCAGGTAAGTGAGTCAATATTGTTTGCTTTGTAACAAAAGTTAGTAATTGATGAGCACTTTGTGAGGGATCTAACTCTACAGTTCCTGCATTGTCTACCTACGCTCCTATTGATGTTCAAATTACCTTTCACAATTTTCCTAAACCAATTTGAGACTGTCTGCTGCATAGTAGTATTCGATATATTTTAAAGTATGATATTTATGGGACGTGATATGTACAATGTTCATAATAAGTTGTGAAATGTATATTCTTGAAGTAGTTGATTAATAAATAGTGTTGGTTTACTTAAACGCTTGCTAGATGAGGGATATTATTAACAAATAAAAATTTTCTGACAAAATGACACTGTAAATAAAGCTTTGTATACGCCACTAAGCAGTCATACAAGTTCTACTCAAAAGCCGTCCAATGTAAAAGATACAGCTACACATAATTGCTGGTATTTATCACGGAATTTATTTCATTAAATTAATGGAATATAATCAATAAAGTCAAAGAAAATAATAATTAAATAATGTACATAATTAAAGGAAATCAATAACAATGTAATTAGGAGTAGCTGGACATACTGATATCAGAAGCTAACTTTTGAATTGCTCAACTAATGACCTTAAGAAAGATCACATTTAACAACAAGAAGGACCAATGAAGAGTTTATGGTTTTCATACTCTTACAAATGGTGGTGATCAAAGTAAGTTCCAATAATTAGAAGTTTGTTAATGGATCAAAGAAAGTACGGTACCATCGAATTAATCGGAGGCCACATAAGTATATAATAATAAATTATGAATGATAAATTTTTATTGACTAAAAAGATTATTTTTGAATTCATAAATATTTATTTCTAAATCATGAATATGCTTTCAATAAAGTTGAAGTAGATGATGTTTGCACATTGATTATAGGATCAAAGAGTTTGATCATCAAAGCTTCAAACATAACCCTCTCACAGTAATTATCAAATTGTGAACACAAAATCTTAAAATTACTTACATCAACTTTATTATTCAAACAGTTCTTTCTATTTTGAGGATTATTACTATCATTTCCCATTCGGTTATGTTCTTGAATCTGTTTACAGAGATGACGACAAGTCTCTTCGATGTATATGGTGTCACAATCATTTCATCTATCCTAATAGTGTAAATTGGAACAAACCAGCTTGAGTGATAGTTTTAGTGCTGAACAAACATCCTATTTTACATGATCTATACACAAGAGACTTTTCATCATCTCTGTAAACTGACAATTTGAAAATTACTGGTGATATGGAAAGCATGTGTGTTCAAATTATTTGATTCTAAAATCAGTGTGCAAACAATATCTTCTTTAACTTTATTGAAATTATTTTCATTTATAAATTACATAATGATTACGTAAACATTTATTTGATATATAAATGCGAATATATCATTGCTAGTTTAGTATGATGATGACGATTGATCGGTCGAAATTGATTACAATATATTATTACGAACGCTTTTTTATATTTATGAATTCTTTGTTTTTTTGTGCATTGTTAAAATTTAAAACATTGTTGGTGTAGCTACCCTTGAGAGATCATATTACTGAGTACAGAAAGTTATCAAACTTACAATTACTTTCGATTTGCTCTAAATTTCCAAAACATGACCATGTGTCTAAAGACCGCATCGAAAGCGTTGTTGCTGGATATCCATAACTATATGTATTCTACCAGATATGAGGTGAAATGGTGATGTTATGTTCTACGATATATTTTGTTACTTCACTTTGCTAACCCTCAATTTCTCTCAACTTACTGAGTACTTGTCGTTTTTTAACCGTAATCTTTAAATGAACATAACTTTCTTTAGAATTAACTTTAATACTCAAAATAAAAACATTACATTGAACACACTGTTGCCAACGGGTAACAAGTTTTTTTATTCCAGTTTCATAAAATTCTGGAGTTCTGAAGGCGTTGAAGTCGTCCAAGGCTCTTTCAGCATCTCCTTGGTTTCTGAAGTATTTTTCGCGGAAGAACTGACTGAAATGTATGAACAGGTGATAGTCTGTAGGAGAAAGGTCTGGTAAGTACCGTGGATGAGGCAAAGTTCGTTTAACTCCAGAATGGTCTTTCTTGCAACATGTGGACAAGGATTATCATGCAGAAGATTTGAACCCTTTCTATTGAGTAATGCTGGACGTATTTTTGTAGTTCTTGTTGACAATAATTTTCCGCTGTAATTGTTTCGCCTTGTTTTAGGAAGCTGTAATGGATTAAACCGTACACGGTTATCATCAATTTTTTTGGTGTAATTTTGGCGTCAGAAAAGGCTTTGGAGCCTCATTTAAATCCAACAACTTAGCTGAACGTCGCCGGTTGTCGTATAAGATCCATTTTTCACCGCACGTTACAATTCGATCCAGAAACGGGTCCCTTTAATTACGCAAAAGCAGAGAAAAACACACGTTAAAACGACGATTTTTTTGATTTTCGTTTAATTCGTGCTGCACCCACTTGTCCAGCTTTTTCACTTTCCCGATTTTCTTCAGATGGCGAATAACTGTTGATTGCTGAAAGTTGAGTTCTTGGGCGACTTCCCGTGAATTTTTATGCGGGTCGGCATTGATTAACTTCTTCAAATGGTCGTTGTCAACTTGTGATGGTCTACCGCATTCTTCATCTCAAGGCTCTCGTTGCCACTACTAAACTTAGAAAACCAACGTTGTACTGCTCGTAAATTAGTAGTACGTTTTCCAAATACATTGTTAATATTCCGAGCCGTTTCTGTCGTTTTTCGACCTAGTTTGAAATAGTAGAATAAAATTTTTCTCATTTCCTCCTTTTCTAAAATTTCTAAAATAAAATAAATATACCTTAAATTAACAAAAATAATGTCATACTTGATATCAAAATATAGAGTAAAGTTTAAGCTTTAAAAAATTTAAATATGAATCTGTTTATTAATGATTTTCTAAATATTTCAAACAATGAATATTAAATACATTAAAAACGACATTTCTTTTTCATCTGTTGGGTTCTTGATCGAGATTAAGACTCATTAACACCAAAATTTTATTACACAATGAACAATTATTCAAACAATTTTTAATTAACAATTTTTAGTTAACAATTTTTTTAATAACAATTGTTTGTTGAGGAATTTTTCTTCGTTTTCTTTTTGACCAGATTGTTATATAAAAATATGAAATTATAAATACTGATAAGTTATTTTAAAATTGAAATTTTTTATTCTATTTATTTTTCAAAATTTACATACCACTATTTTTTGCAATTTAATTTAAATTAAAACCAACATAATTTTGTAGTCATATTTTTACTAAATTAACCGAAATGATTTTTTATTATTTTAGAATTAGTTTAATGTTATTTTCTATTATTTGGGAAAAGTTTTTTTAATTAATAAAGATTTTATCGTTTTATTTATTATCAATATTTCAGTTTAACAGCATTTTTTACCTACAATTATTTTAAATACAATATAAATACAAAATATAATTTACAATATTCAAATTTTTATTATTAGAATAACTTTTAAAATTAGTACAAACATAATTATCATTGTCTTTATATATTTCTTTTAAATCAATTATTTAAAAATCCATTATTTCCCAATTAATTTCAAAATAAGTTTTTACTCTACAATTAAAATTTGATTATTGCCGAAAATAACTTTTTAAAATTAATTAAGGTATATATATTTTTTTACTTAAATTTGCTTAAAATTTTTGATTTTAAATATTTCATTATTTTAGAGATTCTTTATAAAAATTAATTGTTTCAAAAATTTTGAGAGTGAGCCTGTCCTTCACAGCATCAACCTAATAGTTTCCTGATCCACGAAATCGTATTTATTATTTTATCTTAAGTGTAAATATCCCTTGATTTCAAGTTATTCCATAGTTTACACCTTTTAATTATCAGATATAATGGTTGAGCAAGTTCGAAGTGCAGTTTTATCTGTTCCAACAATGTTTTATCATAGAACACATATTTTGAGGTAATAATCGGTTAACTTGGTATTTACGTTTGGTAAACAAACTCTTATCTATTTCAACAAAACGTCCTTCTTGTCTTGTCTTCCTTTTCTGTTCGACAGAAAAAAACACTTCCCACATATATTTGATTTAGTCGACTTGTGTATTTGGTGAAATTTTTATTTGTTTCCCATATAAAAACTTAGTTTAGTTCGGCAAGGTTTGGTGTTGAATTGTCAAAACCAGGGGTCTCAAACACGCGGCCCGCGGGCCGCTGCGTTATATTTGGCGGCCCGCAACGAAAAAACATAGATTTATAATTTAACCAAACTTATTTAACAATTAAAATCATGATTGGCTTGATTTCACAGTAACATTAACTTTAGTATTTTAATGTAAGAAAGCAACATAATGAATGCTAAAATATTAAAATAAAATCTAATGATGCTTAACTTTAGCAGTCTAGTGTTTTATAAAATTACAGATTTTCCTTTTAACATCTAGATTTATGTGTTTGAATTATTGTATGAAAATTTTTCAGTCATGCGGCCCTTATGGTTTTTTTTTGTCACACACGGCCCTCATTATAACTTGAGTTTGAGACCCCTGGTCAAAACGGTGGTTCATAAATTAAGTATGATTTATCTTCTTCGTTGTTGACACTTAGGTTAGAGGTCAAGAAGCACACTGATGGGTCTTCACTTCTTGGGATTTTTCCAAATAAATTCAACATTAGTCATTGCGATAACATCCACTGTACGCTGTGAATGATGGCCTCCAATTAATGCAAAAAATCTTACTTATAAATAGGGTTTCTGAAAAACAGTGGTTTTCAAAAAACAGCTGTTTAACTGTTTCTGATTTTTAAAAAACAGCTGTTAACAGTTGTTTTACTGTTTTTTGAATTTTATTAAATTAAATGTAAGGAAAAAAACTTTTTAATATGAAATTAAAGCCTTTTAATTATTTATTTGATTTATTATAACAATATTTCAAAAAGACCAATGCTTGCAGTGATTTATCTGATAGGCGAGATCGAATTTTTGTGCAAAAACTTGAGGTGACCGAAAAAACGCGTTCTACGTCCGTGGAAGTGGGTTTGATGGTAAAAATGGCATTAAAGAGTTTTTGTAGGTTTTCAGTTCGCTGTCCAGTGTTCTTGAAAAGTGTAAATTCCGACTTTAGCCACTTGAATGCATCATTAGCTGGTGTGACTGTAGTTTCACTTTTTTGAAGCAAAGCATTTAGTTCCTCCTGCATTGATAAATTTTCAGATATTTCTTCATGAAGTAATTGATCGCCAGTATCTTCGTCAGCAACTTCAAATAGTCGTTTTGCAAGACTGCCTGCAAAATTAATCGTGTTTCTCGAAGGCACAATCGATGGATCTTTAAGGCTGCGTAAGAGATTCATTAGGTCGGGATTGAGTCTTTCACCAACTCGCTGCTTTAGATTTTCCAGTAATTTCTCTGCAATTTCATTTTTAATGTTCCATAGTTTTGTGAACATAAAATTTAAAATTGTATCCGTGCTCATTAAAGTTGAGTTCTCTCTGTTAAGATTCTCTACTGCTAGCTTAACTGGCTCCATTGCTGCTAGCAATGATTTCAGAGCGCCAAAATCAAAGTTTTCAATCAGATCGAGTGCTTTGAAATCCTGAAGAGTCTCACGAATTGATGCTTCGATTTTAATTAACGGTTCAAGCATGGTTTGGATTGAATTCCAGCGTGTTTTCACATCCAGATGCATTTCAATTTCTCGAGAGTGAATTTGTTTGATTTTTGTTTGAAGCACATGATTTCGAAAAGGTGAAGAATTTGACAATCTTGCGAGACGTTTTGAGTATTTCATGATAATCGATCTCATTATGGTTTTCATTGATTAATTCAAAATCGGTTGGTTCATCAAAATTATCTTCCTCATTTGGATCTTCATCAATGATGATGGGTTCTTCAATTTCAGATTTCTTTTTGTACAAAGTGTCACATTCTCCAAGGTGTAAACCGTGATTGAGACAGAACTGACAGATAGCATCAATGAGGCTGATAAATCTTTTATTAACTGCAGCTCCATCCTGTATGGATCCAACCAAATCTTTTTCCATTGAA
>MQRK01212747.1:15214-26702 GCA_001938485.1 Girardia tigrina | reverse complement strand
CATCAGACCACACTGCCCGACAGCGGTCGCGATCGGGCAGACCCCAAGCGCCATCGCCTCAGAATTTTGTGACGAACGTTCGATCCACGCGACAACCCTAACGCGCATTTGAGTCACGGGTCGACGAACCGAGTCGATTATCCACCACTTCGAGCTGCATTGGCGGTCACAGAAAGAGGCACGTGGTACGGTAAGATACAGTGATGGAATTACCCGCTGAATTTCAGAGTCTTCATCATGAACAGGGAAAAGGGTGCGGATCATTTTGCTAGAAAGACTATTGTGGAAGGTTTAACATTATCTGACGTACCAATTACAGAGAGTGTAGAGGTTCTAATTATCATTTTTTAGGGTTTCGATAGCAGGGTATCTTATCAAGGTATCCTAAAATTGATAAAATGCGTAATTATCAATTTGTTATTTAATTATGAATGATGTAAACTCAAATTTATTCATCAAAAACTTCGAAAATGAGAATAAATGGGAAAGAATAATTAAAGTTTTTAAATAAAAAATAACAAAAATCTTCCGCATTTAAATTAAAAGACATATTTCCTGTATGTTACACAATACATTGCACAATAATGTTCCTAAATAGTATATAATTGTTAACATTTATTATATTATCATTATTAATTAAAAATGCAACAAGTTACTGATGTAAACGAAAAGAGAGATAGTGTTTCAAATCTTATTAGAAAGTTTACTAAATTTGATAGTTCTATACCTACGCCTGAAGTCATTAGAAAACCACAACCCAAATCATTTCAAAATCATTTCAAAAGTGAATCACAGTGTACTAATTTAACTGGATCAATAGTTTCTCACAGTCAATATTCTTCTCTGGAACATGAAAACACACAAAAATTACTCCCTTGTGAGAATCATAATGACTATTCATTAAAAAACTTTAAACTTATCGATAATCCAAATTTGAAACACATTTTTCGAGATTTTAAAACAAAACACGCAAAAATCAAAACACAAAAAAGAGAAAAACACGAGAATATTATTACGTAAGATATATATAAAAAAAACAAGAAATGAAAGACATAAGTTCATTCGGGAGCCCTTTCATGTCGCACTGAGAAGAGTGACCGGCCCTGAAACGAAATAAGTAATTAAAAAATTCCGACAGAAAACAAATAAATCACCTTTTGGACGACTTGTTGTTGTTAAGGGGTCAACCAACCCCCCACGTATAGCCCGCTGTGGGACCAACCCTTGACGAAAACTCACTAGGTCGTGAGACACCCTCCTGAAAAGTTATCAACCCTAAAAAGAAAATAATCAATTAAAAACCAGACAGAAAATGACAAAGTTACCTCCAAGGTGAGCCATTAACGTTATAAGATCAACGGACCACCCACTTGTAGTCCCGGAGACGAGGAATCCTTGAAGGCCACCCGCAAAGTTCTGACACGTTCCCCTGAAAAGTTATACCCCTGAAAAGAAATATAAATTAATTAAAAAGAACAAAGGTTAATTAAGTGAAACAAAGCACAGTAAATAATACTTACGGTGAGTCAGGCCCACAAAGAAAGCAGCGTCACGCGATGGATAGTTATCGATGACAAGGAACCTTGTGACAAAGCAGTCACTGTCTAGAGTCAGACACACGGCCTAACAACAACCCAGCTCGACAAACCAGAGTTTGAAAACAACCAGCCTGGCCAACCAGAAACGGCCACGAGGAAATGACACCCCGACAAACGAAACGGTGAGTGTTATAAATACGATATTCACTCACAATTATTTGCACAATTTTTCCACGACTTTTGCAAATTTGCTTGCACAATTTTCTTCCGATATTTGCATAATCCTCACAACTTCGACCAAGTTAAAAGAAAACATTTGGAACGTGTGATCAGAATTCGACGCGAAGACAACTACGAAGAAAAGGAACCCCGACTAGGAGACGTACAACTAGACGAGGACGCGACGCCGTAACTGACGAAAGAGGACGAGCGATAACGAACACAGTAATCAACCTGCGACGAGCGACCCACAGACGTTCCGATCCGAGTGACACGCCGGCGAGAAATACTAGCAGACGACCGAAACATTCAACCGGATTCCCGATTTAATTGTAAATTTTAATTTAATATGTCGATTAATTGCGGCTACTAATCTTTATCGTTTAATAAACGTTTTGGTTAATATTATTGCGATTTTATTTTATTTATTCTATTTTTTATTTTTATTTATTTATCGTAGTTATTTAAGAAGTTTTAATGAACCGTTTACGTAGTAAACACTTACCTTCCGTACCAGAGTAGGTTCAGCCCCGTTGCCGCCGTCACCGTTTCTCAGTGGGATGCCCCGAGGTGTCATGCGTTTGAGTACTCCGATAGAGCGCATAGAGGATCACCCAGTACCGGTGATTATCAACGTCTTTTCGATTTCGATTGAAGCGTTTCTTGGGGGGCGCTGTATTGAATCCTTCCTCGACATCGTAGGGTCGCAGGTTCGTCCATACCGAGCGAGATAACCGCGAGTTCCAACCCAAACTCTAATTTGAATTCGATCGAGAGTCACTTATACTACTTAAACAAATATATTTTGGCGTGAATTTGACTTAGAGTTTTCACTTTTTCTTTGAAGTTTTTTTTTGGTTTCAATTCTTAAATAGGATTTTGTCGCTACCAGTAACTTCAATTTTTATAGACATGTTTTGATGTTGTTACCGGAAATCTAATTCTTATTTTATGAATATAGTGGAATTCTAGGCATGACATTGTTATTTTAAAAGAAATTTTACTAATTGTTACTGCTAATTTAGTGTTGATTATGATTGCGATAATAATCTGTTGATAAATTCTTTTTTATTTTTTTTATTATTGGTAAAATGAAATTAGTGATTAACTATCAATAGCTCTGATTTTTAAGACAATAGTGGTGGAGTCATTTGGGAAATATTTGAATTTTAAATATAGTTTATTCCCTAATTTTAGTTATTTAGTTAATTTTTTATCTTTGGTTTTAAAGCGGAGTTTTATTAATATTAATTGGATATTAGCTATCAACAATACGGTTTAGAGGTTTTAAACGGTTTAGATAGTAAACAGGGATGTGATTTTCAATTACAATTAATAAATAGAGAATTTAGAGTCTTGATTTAGAAATTTTATTTACCATGGTTTCAGAATTAGCCGTATAAACATAACTATGCTGACGCGTACGAACTACAAGGAATGGCAATTGAGTGAGGGTTATAAAAATGTAAATAACTACCTATTTTATGCGATTGTTTCATAAGAGATTAGGTTAGAACCCTTTTTCGATAAAAAAATTATTTTAAAAGTTGAAAAGGTGCCTACAGGTTACTATACAATTTGTATCGATAAAACAAATAAATTTTTTGGTTTTATGGTTATCACGAGTTTTAAAAAATTAAGATTGTAATTGCATTTTATGAAGAATTTAGTTAATTTTCGGCATTCACTTTAATTTGAGAATTTTCGAATTAGATTAGGGATTACTATTTCAATGAGTTAGTGAATTACGCGAATTGTTTCTAGGAACTCTTGCAAATCATTAACTGGAATTGTTAAATAAAACCATTAACTGGGATTTATATTATCGTAATTATTGTACCGATTTACGGATAGAATTTTGTTTTGTTTGGAATGAAATTGGGAGTTAAATTGAAAGTTAAGTTGAGATTTCTTTAATATAATTACAAGTTATTGAATCCCTAATAAAGAAACGATATGAATTATTATTTTGTTGCAGCTTGTAATTTAATTTTGATAATAATCTCATTTTGATAATCTAATTCGTAATAATTCATAAATCATAATTTAATTTTGATAATGATAATTACTTCGATTGCTATAAATATATTTGATATAAATATAAATGATATTAACACAAGCTATACGAATATAAATACAACTGTTATATGTGATACAGTAGGTAAACAATGAATTCGCATAAGGTACAAAGGGACTGATTGTCGATATGCTGCGAAATAAATGGGCTACACAACGATAACGATACATACTGTTGCTGACAATACTTTTAGAAACCCAACAGTGCTACAAGTTACATTACACAACATTGCCCCAAGCTCAACATCACATAACACCAGGCCACAAGTAATAAATCGACATAGCAATGCAATAGGTTTACACGCGTATATAACAATGCCTCAAGTTTCAGAGATATAGGCACACAGCAGGGTAATAAGTTTCATATCATATACCACAGTTCCATAATACACAATAAATATAACAATAGATGGTAAGGTTTCGAATTATAGTTAAGAAGAATATCATCCCCGAGCGACACTCCGCTAGGTGGGGGACCCATAGCCCTTCCCATCTTTATCCGAACCCGTAGGCCCTTCAGACTCGGCACTGTCAGGCAGATGTCGAGCGAGAAGAGGCATCCGACCCTATAATAGAATAAGTAATATACGGAATTATAGTTAATTAACACTGGGTTGTGACTGACCCGTAACAGTCACTGGAGGCTCTGAGCGTTCAAAATTGCTGCGAACAAATGGGTCGTGACACATCTTTAAAACTTAGTAATTTCTTATTATTTTTTTTATTAATGAATATTCGTTTGAATATTTTTTAATAGAAATATATTTGTATTTGAAATAAAGTTTAATTTTACCAATTTACTCATATATTACTAGGTATCCAGAAATTTTAAGACTAAAATAAATTTTACAGTGTTTAGAAAAATATAATGGAAATTATTCATGGGAGTTATAGAGAAAGTAATTCAAAAAGAGGTAAAGGACGTATCAAATTTGATTTCATATGTGCTTAGTAGATTAGCTCTCAGTATTTATGTGGAACTTTCGGAAGAAACACAAATAAGTATGCCCGAAGTTTTTTGAGTTTTAGATGCTGCTTACGGTGTGAGGTCTTGTGAACCATATCGTAAACTGAAAGACATAAAAAAATCTGATTTCGATAAAATCAATGGACATGCTGCTGACGTTTCGAGATTAGCACAGAAAGAATTTTGAAAAAAAGCAGCAATTTTACTGCTTTCATAATAGAAATCACATTAGAAATTGCAAGAAGAGGTGTCCAAAGTTGGCAAGAAATAGTTAAAATCAGTATCACATACATCAGGATTGGTAATAATTCTAATGAAATATTAATGGTTAGTCTAAGTAATCACAAATGGAAAATCATCTTAAAAAGACACGCCGGTAGTTTTTTTTGGGCCATGGGTGCACTCAATTATGCGCAAGCATATGTCTTGGGTTTGCATACATATTTGAGTGTCTCAGTAGGCAAGGAAGCTGGTAGCGCCGACCTCCTCTCCAGGAATGGATGGCCGTTCGCTCCAAGGAGTTCATCTGCCGTTTGCTAGGTTTTGTTTTTCATCCTGCTAGGTGTCCATCCACCTCTTCACCCAGGTTGCTCTGGGTGAGGCAGCCGGTTTAGTCAACAACTATTTAATAATGGGACAGGTATTACAGATATTACAGTAGGGCGTTCATTATTAATAGATTCAATGCTCATAACTCAACACCAAAATTTTATTAATTCACGACTAGAGATTTTCAAAAAAAATTTCATTAATTCGCCCCATAAATTTTATTCTACTTTAAATTTTTAAAAATACATTTTAAACTTAAAAATAATTTTTGATATTTGATAACACATTTTTGAACTTTTATTTCTTAATTCAAACTTTTTTATTATTTTTAAAAGCTTTTTTAAAATGTTATTATCAATGAAATTAATTTATTCCATTTAAATAAAAAGCAATTGATATATAAAATTTAAAAAATATTTGTTGAAATTTTTATTTATACTAAATCTTTATTATGTATTTGTATAAAGTTTTGATTAGTTATTAATTTGTTCAAGTATTCTAAAACGATTGTAAATATTAAATATCTTCTATTTGTTTTAAATTATGACTGCTGAATTGAAACCTGGAGATTTATCTGGTGACCACGTTAGTGTTCCAATCAAATCTTTAGGGCTTCTTAAACTAGAGCTTCCATTAATCTTTAAGGAAACCCTCGACAAGAAAATGAAGGAATACAATGGAGTAGATTCTGAAGAGGGTCAAATATGGTACAGAGATATATGCCAATGCTCATAATTTTTTTGGTTAACATTCTCGAAAATGTGTAATTATTTACTGATAGACGAAGCAAAAATTCTATGGGGGAATGTAACAGGGAGGTTAAGAAACCAATGCCAGATGTGGAATCCAAAAATTGGTTCCAGAAAACATTTATATAGAAAGTACCGCTGTTGGAAGAATTGGACAAACTAAGCCAAATATTTCAAGGTTGGAATGAAAGATTCTTAACTTTCGAATTAAGAGTTCGGAAAACAATTGAAAATTTCAGGAAACACATCGATAAAGAAATTTTGAATGAACTGTTAAAAAAGCGGATAAAATCTCAAGTTCTGAAGGATCGATTTGTTTTCAAACCAAACATCTCTGTGGACGAAATGAGAGCGGAAGCTAAGATTTATAAAGATAACACGTCAAAAGAAGAAAGGAATTATGTCTTAGTCGTCAAAACATCCTTTGGAGAAATGGCAAAGAAATACAAACATTAAGGTCGAATATATGAGAATCCTGAACATAGAAGAAATACAGCTCGATTGAATGAAATAAATGACAGACAATCAATATTCAGAACGGAAAGTAGAATACCATCGGAAAGATATAATAAAAGTAATTAGAGAGGATCGCGCAGAATCTTTTCAAGTATGGATTTAAGCAAAGCATACTATCAAGAAGCATTGGATGAAAGTTCTCAAGAAAAAACTGCGTTTTTTACAAGAACACAACAGTATTGTTTTAATCGTGTACCGTTTGGACTTTCAACAGCATCCGGAACGTTTCAGAGAATAATGAATTCAATATTTGAAGATTTGCTATTCTCCGGAGCAACGTTCCCTCTAATTTTTTTTCATGAGCACGGATGACTTAAATGTGTGAGCAGCATCAGGTAATCACTACGGTAGATATATATTCAGAAACTTACTAGAGCACAGTTATTTAACATCATTCTACCAAATAAGTTATAGAAGCAATAATTATGGCAGTTATTGTAGGTGTATCGGAAATAAAGGTGGTTTATCACAATAAAAAGATATTATAGCATGCCATTGGTACGATAAACCCTTTTATAACTATATAGATGAGGATCTGATTATTCAGCTTATAAAGAAAAGACTGGTGTTCGCACGGGAATCTCCAGAGGCATATAACAAAAATAAGCTACTTTATATAAAAAAGTCTCATAATAATCAAGTTTCATTACACATTCAAATCACATTAACTGGTCTTTGTCATACAGCTGTAGTATACAGTATGTATACACTTCTATACAATTATCGTTCATTGTATCACTTCTGGCGTCTCTCTTTTAAAGACAACCATACATCATACACACTGTCAAAATAAATATGTTGTCCATCATTTTGGTACCAAAATGTATGATAC
Source organism: Girardia tigrina (assembly GCA_001938485.1). Lineage (NCBI taxonomy): Eukaryota > Metazoa > Platyhelminthes > Tricladida > Dugesiidae > Girardia > Girardia tigrina. Next base: position 19,256 of record MQRK01212747.1, on the reverse strand, counting down.
AGACCACTTAATGTGATTTGAATGTGTAATGAAACTTGATTATTATGAGACTTTTTGATATAAAGTAGCTTATTTTTGTTATATGCCTCTGACGATTCCCGTACCAAAATGATGGACAACATATTTATTTAGACAGCGTGTATGATGCATGGTTGTCATTAAAAGAGAGACGCCAGAAGTGATACAATGAACAACAATTGTATAAAAGGGTATACATCACTCCTCTTTTTGTTGCCTGGTCGTGTCTAAGTGCAACCTCTAACTTTTGGCACAAGCCAACACAACTTGACCGAGCACCTGACGATTGTTGCGCAGCATTTACGAATGGAAACTTATTCGCATTATGACGTGCATCGCCCATCAACTTTATGTGATTATGCCTTTATATTTTGAAGATTTGCTCATATTAAGGAGTATGCAGCAGGAGATCCAGAGCCATCTGTCTGGGTGATCCTCTCCATACTCACCGTTTACAGATTTTACTCATAAGATGATAATCGTTTTACTTATACGAGAGGCCCGCGTTTCTAAACTCAATTTCTCTTTCAGGGATGCCAGTTCTGCGTATATCTCTAACCTTTTAAAGAAACTTTATGCTGATTAGCAACCTTTTAATCATCCGACCACCACCAGTTGTGAACGTACTCTCACACTTGATGACGCGCTGACGATGTCTGATCGACATAGTAGGTGTTAATTTAACAAAACTAAGATCTATTTAAACTTTATTTCAATTGTAAACTATCATATGTCAGTCTAGAATTGTTAATTTAATGAAGACTGATCCACCAATTATGTAATCATTCTCAAGCTCTCGATTTATTATAAATTTTTGTGTTCCAAGACCAATGTTTCTCTTTGTGCTTGGTCGACGATATGCTTCTTCCACCTTCCATGTGGCGAACGTTTGAGAAAAGCCTTCTTTTCCTACAGCTTTGATCAATGTGAATGTCATCTTTTTGTTACGACAGCAATATTATTTAGCAGATAACTCGAATGAAACCCTCCTTCAGAACCACACCCCGTTCGCCCGAGACCTTTAGAAGAAATTGTGAGGATAGTCTAACTCGATTATCCTCGTTAGTAGTAAATAGGTCCCGAGCATGTCGAGGTGAAAGGTAGGCGAAGGATTCCCCTGAGCTCATCCGGAACCTCCCCGAAGCTTTCTGAGACCCCTGAGAAACCCTGGAAAAGCTGAAAAAATAAAGACTGTGAGTAATGTTTTGAATTGTGTGTTGATATTGTGCATGTTGTATGTTGATTCGGATTGTGCCTCTCCTACACAGATGGATGATTGATATTTTCTTTGATTCCTACTTATTAAAAATAATTTAATTTAATTTTAAAGTAAAAAGATTTTAAATAATTATTAAATGTATTATTTATTTTTTAATGTAATTTAAAATTTTAATATATTAATTTAATGTTCTTTTTTTAAAAAATGTTTAGATTTAATTTCAACCAATTAGATTCTTTATAATTAATAATTTTTATTAACAGATTTTCATTTATTGAAAATAATTAATTTGACCTCAGAAATATATTGATCAAGAGAGATGTGCGCTTGTGGTATTATAAATGTTGTAAACCTCATATTGATGTTGTTAATATGGCGACCACAGCTCATGTGACAACAAACATTATGGGACACGAAAAATTTGATGGATCCGAGTCGAAATTAGATGACTTCATAAAAAAATTCGAATGGGTATAACAGAAGATAGAAGATTAGTGATGGTGACGATCTTCATGACGCCATCAGCAATCACAAAATTTTCAGAAGCAGATGGAAATACGTATAAAGAAAAGCTTAAAACGGCATTTGTGAAAGAAAAATCTTTGCTCGACACAATGAAATATATTTTAAATCTCCGGTGGGGATCTTCAGATCCAGAAGAAACGTTCAAAAAAGTCGAAGAATTAGTAACGATATTAACAGAAAGTAAACTTTCTAAGAAAAAGCTGCTCAACCTTGTTTGCATGAATATGGTTGACGATTATGAGGTGAAAAGAGAATTGAAATTGAGAGGAGCTACCGATACAAAGGACATAAAAGATGTAGTTTCAAATATGTATGAACTACACAAAATGGAAAAAGAAGAAACAATTGCGGTATACAATACGGTAGGTAAACATGATGAATGGAAAACGGTAGGCAAACGTAAACCACACTATACAGAACGCAACCAACAAAGAAATATCGAAAATAGGTACACTAATCAAAGAAATAATGAATACAAACCGAGAAATAACTATTCAAAAGTTGTAAAATGCTGGGCATGCCACGAAGAAGGACACATCAGAAGAAACTGTCCAAATATAAAGTGTTCTTATTGCAATAAAAATGACCATATCAGGACGCAATGCTACATGAATAAGAATAGATTTAAAGAAAGAGACCAATATGCCAGGAAAAATGAATGGCAAAGAACAAATAACCCAAGAAATCATCAGAGGCATCAAAATCGAAGGTATGATATTGCAGAAATGCATGATGAAAACTATTATGACGAATATGAAGAAACACGATCAAATGAAGGATACTCGAGGCAAAGAATGCTTACAGATAATAGACAAGTATACGAGAAAGACCAGGGAAACGAGAATGCACGATCACAAGGAGAGGTGATCAGTGTGCTTCACTAAAAAGTAAAAATGCGTGTGTGTGATTGTGTATGTAATGGTATGTATGACTGTATGTGTGATTGTGTGTTGGAAGATACCTCTCTCGAAGTTTGTGAATTAGATTGTTGGAAAGAAGAATTTGAAACATACTGTTTTGATAAGGAGATAAAGACAAAATCGCAAAAGTTGAAACAGGAAGAAATGTTGAAAATATCAAAGCTCAATATTAGATATGACAAATTGAATGGAAGACCAAGCATTGAATTTAATACAAAGAATATGAATGTTGAATATCTTTTTGATACCGGTGCCAAAGTAAATGTTGTTAAAGTAGATATACTTAAAAGTATTAAAGATGTTCAGATAGAGAAAACGAGTAAAGGCATTCATTGTGCAAATGATTCAGAACTTATAAATTACGGAATTGTTAAATTAAAAGTAATAATTGAAGGAGTACAAAAAATTATACAGTTTTATGTAGTCAAAGAACTCAACCCAGAAATGATAGCAGAAGTTGACTTTTTGGACAAATTTGGAATAAAACTAAAGAAGGAAACTATAAATTCAAGTGACATATGGATGATTAGAGATAGTTCAACAGATAACAGACTAAAGAGAATTAAAGAAATATTTAACACCAAAGTTGACAACTAACTAATGAAACTATTAACAGAATACAAATCAGTATTAATGGCTGACAAGTGGGATGTTGGGAAAACTTCCTTAACGAAACACAAAATAGAAACTCGTGGAGAACCAGTCTTGTTGAAGCCTTATCGACTACCACAACATTTTGAAGAGAAACTAGATGATGTCATTTGAAATTTTAAAGAAAACGGTACAATTGAAAAGTGTAGTTCTCCATAGAACTTCCCTATGGAAGAAAGAGAACAATACATCCGAGTATGTGTCGATTTTCGAGAGTTAAATAAAATTACGGTAAGACCGGCATTCTCCATGCCAAATGTGGATGACATGTTAAACACGTTGAATGGAGCAAAATATTTTAGTACAATCAATCTGGGAAATGCATATTATCAGGTTGAATTAGAAGAAGATTCAAAGATTAAAACTGCGTTTTCAACAAAGAATGGTCAATATTGTTTTAAAAGAATGCCTTTTGGAATTGCAGCGGCTCCAGCTACATTTCATGAATTAATGGTGAAAGTTCTAGGAGATTTGAATTGGAAAGAAGCAGTCGTATATTTGGATGATATTTTGATTTTTGCAAAAGATAGAGAAGAACATCTTCAAAGAATACATAACGTATTTGAGAAAATTAAAGAATCCGGCTTGAGAATAAATCCAGAGAAATGTAAATTCCTAGTAGAAAAAACGAAATTTTTAGGATATGTCATAAGTAAAGAAGGTATTGAGACAGATAAAACAAAGATTGATGCAATTAGAAAATTTCAAA
>MQRK01212747.1:0-10169 GCA_001938485.1 Girardia tigrina | reverse complement strand
CATTAGATTCAAATAATTAATCAAATAACATATCAATCCCATCTGAGTAGGAGAGTCACAAATCTAAACAGCATAAAAACAACAAACTTACAACATTCACAATTATCCCTCACAAACTTAAAAATGTTTTTATTAACCCTTAAATGCCTGATTCATTGTTTTTAATTAAAAACATAGTTTTACATAGGAACGAAGTCATATATCATGTAATCCATATCCCACAAAAAATAATATAATCATAGATTATTTATTGACTATGGCCATAAACATGTATTTGGTAAACGCATCTCGACATAAACGGACTTCATATTCGGCATCGGCACAGTTGCATTATGGAACCAAGTCCGTGTCTTCAATGAACTTTTTTCTGTTGGACAGCGTTATCTGTTAGATTCTTCAACTAGAATCTATTCCCTCGCACAAAACGAGTTACACGAATATACAAACTTTATTAATTCCACTAAATGTTCATATATATATATATATATATATATAATTGTGATTTAAATTACTAAGTTATCTAATCTGACATCATAATTTCTTATAATTTGAAATTCATTTTTGAAAATTAATTGAAAAATTATTAGTATCGTTCAATGTGAAAATGTGTTGATAAATTGTGAAAATATTATGTGGAGTTCTGAAAATTAAGTGAAAAATCATGTATGTTCACTACAAAATTAAAAAAAGAGGACCAAATGATATTGATCAAGAAACTTGATTTTATAAAATCACAAATAAGCTTATTTATATAAATTTCAGGTATGAGATCATCGTTTTCAAAAATGAGATAGTAGTTAACTTTTTTAAAAATGGAAGTGGTTAATTTTTTTTTCCTTTAAATATAGATAAAATAAAACATTGTACATTAAATTATTAAATAACAATAAGTTTGTTGATTGTAACAAGGTCATAGGAAGTTTCGCGACAACACGGTTTAGACTCCTACTCAGCAATGATGTAAAGAAGACATGTACACCGACTAGAAACTTTCATTTTAGAGACATTTAGTGATTTCTCAGCATTCTTTTTTCTAATTACACAAAGAGAATATTTATTTTTTCCTCAGTAGGGAGTGCGACATCCTTCAAAATGACCAACAAAAGCACAAATAACATATCTCTCGAGTTCAATCTTTGCGCATTGACATTCAGCACTTTGAAATAATAACTCAAACGAGACTCGACAGAAACGTTATCGAACAGTTTTGACGGAAACTATTTCTTACTAATTTCTGGTCGCATTTCGGACAGCTCCCTTTGTGTTTTGAAATACTAATCGCATATGGAATGGCAGAAATAACTGACGCGAAATTTCAAATCTTTAATTGTACTATTTGAAATCTGACATTTCGAACAAACTAAAATTACATCTTCCATAATCGAGCAATATCAATTTAGTAGAGAAATATTTGAATAAATAAATGCAAAGATAATTAAAACCAAAAATTAAATTCAGTTAATTTCGAACAAACAAGGAGGATAATTTTAAAATCTTTATTTTTGCCATGTTCCACAATTCACTCCGATCATTATCACCAAATCAACAAACTAAATCTAACGGTCATTTCTAACGGCAACACTCTAAAAAAGGATTTTTAATAAAACATTAAAAAACCACAAATTTTTACAAATCCACTTTTTAAAGTAATATTAAAAATAAATAAACGCCTTTTAAAAATATATTTTGTGATAATATATTTCGACGGTTTAACCGTCATCATCAGATCACTGATTATGTTCATTTTTATTGCTTTTATATAAGAAATCGCTTACGTAAGTCTAATTGAAAACTCTTAACAAATTAGTTGAGAGTGCTGTTTGAACATTGATTTTTGGATCACATAATCTTATCAACAATGCTTCACATGACACTCTCCCAATACTTTTTAAAATGCTTGCACAAAATCTTAAAATCATTTATGCTCATATTACATTTACACGTTGTTTATGCTCATCAATATTACTCTTTCCCCCTTTTTGACTGTGTTCTTGGACTCTTGCAGAGAAAAAACTGAATTAAAAAATTTTTATTAAATAAATATCTTTATTTTTTTAATTCAATTCTGTTTTTATAAATAATTTTATTTTAAAAATATTTTTCAACTGGAATAAAATCATAATTCTTTTTATTATTATTATTATTATATCTAATTATTACAATACAATTATTAAACCTATTCAAAATGATGTTCCTGTATCGTTAATGTACAATTTCTAATCAATCGAAACTACCCAGTACAGTTAGATTCTTCCATTTCACTAATTTTAATTTTTAATAATAGCAGGTTAAAAACGATTTCCGACTTTATTAACAGATAATTATTACCCTAAATAAAACTTATATTTTTTTAATTCATCTTTTAGTAACAAATTAATTTAATAATTTTTTTTGATCGAGATCTAAACTATATGAAAAAATAACAATATAACTACAACCACTAAAATAATGAGGAATTCATTTTTAAAAACGATGATTTCATACTTTAAACCATATTGTTACTGTAATATTCCATGAATCATTTTGCCAAAATCATATAACAACCAAAATTTGAATTTTATTGACTATAAAAACAGATAACCAAAAACAATTATGCCTAATCCATACTATGGTAATGATGATATTTTTAAAATAATGACCCTATAATGCCAAAATCATATAACAACCAAAATTTGAATTTTATTGACTATAAAAACAGATAACCAAAAACAATTATGCCTAATCCATACTATGGTAATGATGATATTTTTAAAATAATGACCCTATACTTCTGCCAGCACGAACTCAATTAATCTGTATATTTTTAAGAGTTATTAAAAAAGAAATAACTGAAGATAAATAATCTTTTGTGGTATTAGAGTTAACATTTCCTCTGTGCTCTAAGTTTCTTTTTTTTTAATGACCTAGTTATATTTTTTTATCTTTCCTTTATTTGGTTTATCGAAAATGATATCTTTTTCACTGCATATTCATACAAAAAATATCATAGATATTTGTTAAAGCAAATTTTAAAACACTATCGTTGAACATGTTTTAATCAGAATATTTGTTCATCTTCAGCAATATATATTAAAACGTCTAATTAGTCGTTAATATAATTTTTATGGTCTTTTAGAAAAATCATGGAAAATTTTGAAATTCGTGTTCTTTAACGTCATTACTGGAAACGGCTTAAACGCAACTGCAGCAACAAAAAAGATATGCGAAGTTGAAGGCGATAATGGGATCTCAAATCGTACTGCACAAAATTGGTTCAAAAGGTTCAACGAAGGCGACATTGACCTCGGAGATAATGCACGTTCAAGCCGACCTATCACCGTAGATTCCGGAGCAATTCGTGAAGCCATCGAGACAAATCCGTCAATAAGTACTCGAAGATTGTCGGCCGAACTTGATATTTATCAATCATCTATTGTACATCTATCTTCACACTCTTGGCAAGGTCAATAGACGATGTCTAGAAGTGCCTCATGAATTGACACAAATTCAAGCCGAAAAGCGTTTCGAAAATTGCTTGAAAATCCGCTCGATGACCGTTTCATCCGTCGAATTGTAACTTGCGATGAAAAGTGGGTTTACTTCAGTAATCCAGACCAACAAAATCAATGGTTGGTCTGCTACCCGGACAAGTGGCGAAACCGGTAGCAAAACGAGATTGTTTCTCAAGGAAGACACTTTCGTGTGTTTGGTGGAATTTCGAAGGCGTGATTCACTTGGTTCCAAATGATCGTACCATCGACGCTGACCTTTACTGCGCCCAACTCGATCGACTATATGCGGCACTTTGCGAGAAATACCCTGTTTTGATCAATCGAAAGCGAGTTCTTCTACAACATGACAATGCAAAACCGCACACCGTCAAACAAACAAAGGAAAAAATCAAAAATCTCGACGCCTTTGAACTTCTTCCACACCCACCGTATAGTCCGGATCTTGCGCCTTAGTCCGACTATCACCTTTTCCGCTTTATGGCACACTTTCTTCGTGGTCGCAGCTTCAATAATTTGGCCGAGGTCGAAAAAGGGTGTCACCAGTTCTTCGCTTCTAAGAACAAGGATTGGTACCGCAGCGGGATCGCACAACTTGCCCATAGATGGGTTCAAGCTATAGATTCAAATGACCTTTAAATGTTTATTATAACTTAAATGTTTTTTATTTGATGTAAAATTATGTTTAAATTTTTAATAAAAAATACGAAAAGAATTTTGGTTCACCCTAATAATATTGAAGCTGCTCTACTTTTCTCATTTTTGATATTAATCAATGGATTGTTTGAAGAAAAAAAGCACAATAAGAAAACCAAAATACGAAGTCTCAAAATAGTTATTTGCCTTGAATAATCCTTATGACACTCCAGTGATAGTTCCACATACCGATCTCTAATGTAGGAGATTTTCATCCTTGTCTTCTATTTCGTATTGAAAACGAATATTTATCACATTGTTTTTATTATTTATGGCACCTACAAATTGAAGCTTTTAGGTTTGGTAACTGCTTGTATTATTACACTGTATTTTCATCTTACTTGTACTGTCTACTTGCACTGTGTTTCAATCGAATTTTATTCTTATAGCGGAGAAACATTTACTTGCAAAATTTGTATAAAACTAATTTACAATAATAATTAATATTATTTTATTAGTGGTGCTTTCTAAAATTGATTTTAAGTTATTCTTTTGAAATATTGTTAATTTTATGCAGCAAATTAACTGTTTCCATAACAAATAATATTCTTCAGATAATCTTAAAACAGTTTTATTATCAATATTTAACCAATTTTACTCATTATAATTATTATCTACTTAAGCTGTAATGAGTAATATGGTATTTTCAAATGTTTTTAAACATGCAAAGAATTTATCAGCTGGTCCACATTTTAAATTAGAGCATAAGAATATGTTTTTATATAATAATACTGTCAGATACAGTCCGTAAAAAGTTTTGCTCTTTTAACTTTAAGTGCTGCTTTTATATTTATTAATTTTATTTTTAGTTTTGAATTATTTATATTTATTTGTTGTAATTTTATTAATATTATTAATGTAATATTTATAATTATTATTTTAAAATGTTAATTGGAGTAAACTGAAAACATTGATTCGTTACTCTGTTCGGTTGGTTATATCATATTTGTATAATGCATGTCTACTTCATAAGATTTTGCCGTATGCTTCATAATTTAATTTTTTATATTTAGAAACGTTTTTGGAAGAATTTATGAAACTCAATAGTGTAACATAATTTGTAGTGATTATTTAAGTGGTTAGGGTTTAATATCTTTTGTGATAAGTAAGTTTAGTTGCCTGTTGGATGCACATGTTGTCATGTTTATGTTGATAGTTCTACTATATGTAAATATCAATTTTAAGTGGTGATAATAGTTATTAAATGTTATTATATTTTGTTTTTTTTTGATTTTGAAAATTTATGAATTTTCTGAATGCTTTGAAATTAATGTTTTGTTAAACACCAGTTTACATTTTCAATGAACAATTTTACATTTAAATAGAGCATTTATATTATAAAGTAATAAATACAAACCTAAAAGCAGAACCTATAAATTTAAATTGAATGTGTTTACAGTGATTTAGACCTCATTTAATATATTGAAAGGGTAGAAAAACAAACATATACAAAACACTTAACACACAAACAAATTAAAATACACAACCGTAAACATTTTAAATTCGTCTAAATTTGATAGAGCATTTAATTAAATACAGTAATTTATAAATTAGAATTCAAGGATTTTTTTAAAAAATGGCAACGAAGAACTTTTGAGAATGAATGCATAATATTCAGAATACTGAAATTCATTATGGCAGGTTAATATACCCTCTCAAAGATAATAGATATTAACTGGTATAAAAACAAAATACAAATATATATTAAAAACGTTTTGCAGACTTGCTTGAAAAATAATATAAATGAAGATCAATTTTAGTGTAGATAATATATATTTTTACATTATTACTTTATTTATTTGACAAGAAAATCAAAATTTTAAAAAACTAAAATTAAAAAAACTTCTTCCGACAAATAAAATAATCGATTGCATCAACCTAATGATATTTAATAATAACATTAACATTATGGATAGATTATATGGCTTAAATGCTAAAATGCTCTTTCTAATTGTAAACTAGAATAATATTTATTAAAATTGTTCGTATTTGTGATATAGTTTGGAACTGTAACTCAATCTTTTTTTCAGTCGGATGCTGACAGAGTTCTGATGTATCTGATTCTATATATTATAGAATGTCTCAAGGTACTTCAGAAATGCAATACTCGAACTTTAGGAGAAAAAGAATTAACATCTCTTGGAATTGCTTCTTTTAATTTACCCGGTGATCCAGGCTTTCCGCAAGAGCTATCCAATTTCTATTTAAAACCCAAAGATGCCAATGAAAGGGAGCAAATGAAATCATATATGCAACAATTGCGACAAGAAATGTCGTCAAGAATTGTTGAAAAAGTTTTTCCAGGTGCGCCAAATGATCCACCGAGCAAAGTAGATTCGATTTTTGATTTGTTTTATAATTTCATTTGCCATATAGTGGTGGATGTGCTTTTCGAAGAAAAAATTTCTTGATAAATCTCTCAGTGCTCCTGGACGATTTTGACTTCAAAGTGACCGATTTGTGATTTTTTTTAATATTCCTAATTAATTCAATTAAATATATCTTTTGAATTTTGTTATCTTTTTATTTTTCATATTTATTATAATTATTATTTGCTAAGTAATGTAAAAAGCAATGGCAACTTATACTCTTGATTAAAAACTGAACGCCATTTTTCAAAATTTTTAATTTTGGTTTTGTAATTAATTTCGGCGGCTTACCCACCATCTGCGCCAAGATTTATTTCTAATTTAATTTCAAAAAGTTTGAAACATATATGCCTCTTGTTTTTGAATGCAGAAAATGCATTCTCAATCCAATGACAAGATAAAATGTAATACTGAAATTCCGGGATTGAAACCATGATCAAGCATTGCAACCTTTAACCCAAACTAAAGAGTAACTAGTAGTACCCCAATAGACCACCTACGGGATTTGAACGCTTCTTTTCGGTATCCCAGTTAGAAACGACTATTCATGAATTGATGTTCTGAGGACAGAGCGTGCGCAATGTGGCTGCAACACCATGGTGCGACAGGTGATTGTTGGGTGGTGGGGAATAATTTAATTTTATCTTACACACTGAGGTCGTTTGAAAGAACACTGAAATCGATCATCGTTCAATGCGGCGAGAATCTCATTGATTCGTAGTTAAAATACTCATGTCACGGCTCTACTAAGTCTACAAATTAGGTCAGAGGTATGTAGAATTAGTTGATTCGTCGTCACTGTCGCGAAACCGCACCAAACAATCGATGAATTCGCAAATTGTTGCGACACCCGTTCGATCGGCTCCTCGAACATGAAATATCAACGGAAAAAACGTATTTATTGTCGGTCGATGAAACATGATTTTTCCAAAATTCATTTTTTCATAAAAGAAACTCCGACAGTCAAATTTTAAAATCAAATTGCACCGAAATTCTTTATTTAATTCAAAATAATTTACAAACATATTATGGCGACTTTCGTTCAATATTTACACGAAAACGTTTTATTGCACCATTTTTATTTTATTTGGTTCGATATAACAAATCCAACTAATTAATAGATAAACCTTTTCAATCAAAACTAAATAATATTTTTTTTATTTTTTACACATAAATTAATCTTTTCAACTAAAAACATTTTTTACTTTTTTTAAACGAAATCAATTCTTTCTTTTTTATACAAATTTCACAAATACACAATGAATAATTTCTCTGTTAAATGACAAATAATGAATCACTCGATCACATTGACAGTCACCATTATGGAAAACGCAATCAATTAATTACAAATGAGTTGATTGCCGATTCATCACAGCTTCGTTTGATTCAGAACTTCGGTCTTCGATCTTTGGGTTTAAATTTCTGTTCACTTATTTATCGCAAACATATTTCATAATTCTACATACCTCTGACCTAATTTGTAGACTTAGTAGAGCCGTGACATGGGTATTTTAACTTCCATAATAGACAAGTCTGTGATCCTAAAAGTCAAATGTGTTTATTTATCGAACCCTCCATCGCCGATGAGATAGTCTTATTGTTATTAGTTATCTAAAGCAGTGGTTCCCAAACTTCCTTGCCAGGCGCCCCCTAAGTATAAAGAAACATTTTGGCACCCCCTACATGTTCCACCAGGATATATTGTGTTATATCAATGCTTAAATTATTATTGTTATTAAGTGAATTTTTAAATTTAATTTTAATTTAACACATGGACTGTATATTTCATCGTAAATTCTCAGCCTACTTCCATGTTTGAAACGCATTCTACCTATCTATAGAAAACTTCATGAAAATAGGTTAAACCCGTTTATTTTAAATATTCAAATCTACCTCATCTTCATTAAATTTGTTCTTAATCTCAATATATAAGTACGTTGAGAATACTGTTCATAAATGGTCGCTTGGCTTTCATGACACTTAAAATCCTGTGATGAAAACGTTGTTCCCATTTATGAATGTCTTTTGATATGTAATGATATGTAACTAATGTCGTTGATATGTAATTACAATAAATACTTGCATTTGCTTTTGAATAATTTTTATACTTAATATTTGTACACTAACCATCTTTAGTTATTTATTTATAATAAATTTATTTTATAAATCTGTTTCAAACTGCTTGAAACAGTTTTAGATAAATAAATAGATCAATGTAGTTAAGGATAATTCTCAGATGTTTAAATAATCGAAAGTCTCGGCGGGCGTTTAAAAGGAAAATAAATCTTACTGACTTTTTTTTATTGCTTTACTTTTCAGTTTGTCATTTTACAATCAATTATCTAATTTTACCAGCTACGTAAGCTATTTTACAATAAAAATGTACTTATTTTATTTTTGTTTCAAGATACCACTCAAAAATGGATAAGGGGGAACCACTGATCTAAAGAGTTGGAATTGGATATCACTCTTACATTAATGTTGCCATATTAATTGTTTTATACTAATGATACCATTAGTTCTCCAATTTCGTTCACTGAATCCACTGAATGATCATTACTGAGGTGTCTCAAGAGCAACCCTTTCGTCTTGTACGATTTTCTGTACAATCTAAATAAAAACTCTTAGATGTAGCTATCGATCTGCGACATATCTCTGTTCCAGAAGTGGACAGTAAATGATATTTTCTAATATGTCAATTCAGAACCTTTTGTTGTGCGAACTTCTAATAAAAGTTTCATCGTGGACATTGGAGAAGTTTCTCTCTTGTTCTGTTATGCTGCCCTAATTTTATTAAGAAGCAAATGTAGATATTCTACTAGATACAGTTTAATTTCTGTGAATAATGGGATCTAGGAAGTTTTCATAGGTAAATGCATCCCCAAATAGCCATAGTATGTACACTTGTAGTTATTCTGAGATAGACTGCTTCGTTTTCCTTCTAATCTTTTTTCCCCATTGACATTTCAACTGTCCAAATTTGTTTGATATAATCAAACTTCTCTGTCGTTTTAGTATTACTTTGAAAGGTCAGTCGTCTACTTTAGATGATATGCATAGTTTGCAAAAGTCCAATCTACAATTTGTCCATGCAAATCTTTTTGATTTTATTCATGTTCATAATGACTCATAAGTACTGACCTAAGTTCTTGGATCTTCTAGTATCCTTTCTTCCCTTTTTTTATTTCATCAATATTGCCAATTGAAAATATCGTGGATCCTACATAACAGAATTTAGAGACCCGCTTAATACCAGCCTCAAACTGGTGTTCAGCAGTACCAAGTTTAAGGTACAAAAAGTAGTTCTTATATACTTTTATTTTTGAGAGGTTTAAACTATAGAACAGATTGTTTCAATCAGTGTCTATATGTCAGAGGTCATCAGTGTAAACTAGTTGGTTTATCTCGAGGAAATCACTGCCTTATGTATTACTTCTTACCCATCCATCCATCTTACATACAAAATACTTGGACCATTAGTTAATAAAGTGTCTATTTAATAATATACAGGGTGCGGCAGCTATTTGAGAACAAAATGACATAAAGTTCAAAAAATGAATATACAACAGAAAAATAACATTTATTACAATTTAAAATTTTACATATATTAACACGT
>MQRK01212746.1:3739-14974 GCA_001938485.1 Girardia tigrina | reverse complement strand
AAAATCCGCGCGATGACCGTTTCATCCGTCGAATTGTAACTTGCGATGAAAAGTTGGTTTACTTCAGTAATCCAGACCAACAAAATCAATGGTTGGACCCCGGACAAATGGCGAAACCGTTAGCGAAACGAGATCGTTTCTCAAGGAAGGCACTTTTGTGTGTTTGGTGGAATTTCGAAGGCGTGATTCACTTCGAACTGTTTCCGAATGGTCGTACCATCGACGCTGACTTTTACTGCGCCCAACTTAAGCGAATGTATGCGGCACTTGGCGAGAAATACCCCGCTTTGATCAATGGAAAGCTAGTTCTTCTACAACAGGACAATGCAAAACCGCACACCGCCAAACCAACAAAGGAAAAAATCAAAAATCTCGACGCCTTTGAACTTCTTCCACACCCAGCGTATAGTCCGGATCTTGCGCCATCCGACTATCACCTTTTCCGCTCTATGGCACACTTTCTTCGCGGTCGCAGCTTCAATAATCTGGTCGAGGTCGAAAACTGGTGTCACCAGTTCTTCGCTTCTAAGGACAAGCATTGGTGCTGCAGCGGGATCGCACAACTTGCCCATAGATGGGTCAAGCTATAGATTCAAATGGCCTTTACTTTGAAACTTAAATGTTTTTTATTTGTTGTAAAATTATGTTTAAATTTTTAATAAAAAATACGAAAAGACTTTTGGTTCACCCTAATATTAGATCTTCATTTCGGTTATTTAATGGGCACACTAAGTACAGAACCGTTTTGATCACACCAGATACACAGTTGAAACACACTAAATCATTTTTAAAACTGACTGAACTAATTTGTACTCCTAATAATTATATTTATTAAAATATAAAAATCCAAATTAAATGAATAACCGTATAATTTTATATAAAACAATGATCTGAGTTATTGAAACAGTTAGTTTTGAACATTACATAACAAACAACCCATCACACAACCGTGACCAGAAAAAGTACACAGGAAAAAACACAATGCACGCGGAAAAATGTGCACATGAAAAAAACGCATTTTTATATTATCAATTTAATTTAAACGAAAATAAAGGCAACCAAAAATAAGTAATATTTCATAAAGTTTAAAATTTATTCAGAACCTATAGAAAAAATTAATGAACAGAGATATGAACTACTGTAGATTAGCTATTGTCTTTAAATAAGTTAATTTGTCCTGTTTCATGATATTTTTCCACGGAACTGGCTATAATTGCATTTATTTGGTTCCAGTTGGTTAGATTGTGAATTTACTAATGTTAGCTTATGGTACGATAAATCTCTTCTTAATCCATCGAAAAGAATCCACAAACTCGGATGACTTGAATGAAATATGGAGTTAAGAGCATTCTGAAACCCTTCGCAAAAATTAGTTGTCCTTGGAGATTGATCAAGAGCTGCATCGTAGTTATTCCATGTTGTAATGTGGAATTGAGGACCTCTATCGTGACACCTTGTACATATGTCGACAAAATAGGCCAGTACGTCTTCATCTGGAAAAGTGCTTGCAAGGATATTAAAATTATCTTGCACGTTTTCTAATGGCACGAATGACAATGCTACCAATGATTTTAACTTCAATTTGCTTTCTAAAAATTGTTTTCAATAAAAATCGTTAATAACTTTTTAAAAAATTATCTTTAATTAATTATTTAAAAATATGTTTTACTTATAAAAATTCTTAAATATTTTAGATATTTTTAATTTTCAAATATTTAAAAATTTATGAATTCATCAAATCCTAATAAATTCTATTTTATTTTTCGTTTTATTTGCGTTTTTTCCATGCGTGCTTTTATGCCTATGTGGTTTTTTCCGTATGCGCTTTTATCCGTGTGCGCAATTTTCCGCGTGTGCTTTTTTCATTGATCTTTTTTTTCCGCAAACCAACACAACACAACTATCGAAAATATTCATCACAGTCACCAAACACATTTGAGAATGTTAGGATGAAAAAAATCCATAATAAAATCTGAATAGTTGTGCGGACAAACGGAATTAGAGACTGTACATATAACTAGATAAGTAATTATTGACCGGACTGATTTGCGTAGGCGGTACAAAGCAAGTTCAGACACGCTGTCAGCTATACGCTGTCCCAAGACGAGGCGATTGTTGTCGAATACGGCAATGATCCCGACACAGACATGTATCAGGTACTTCTTATCTTTTTTATTTACCTGTCATTAATTAATAAAATAATAAATTAAAAATATGAACTTGGCTGTAGGGATATTAATTGATAGTATAAAAATGGTTGGTTAAAAATTTATGTGAAACATAATCAGTTTAATAATAAGCACTGTGAGGAATATTTTAAATTTTGTATGAATTTGGTGTGTTGATTTGAGTGTGTTAAATCGGAATAATGATTCTCCAACCCAGTTAAAAAAATGGTGATTTACTGTATTTGCGATAATTGATCATTCGAACAGAATTGGCATTTTTAAAAGAGAATAAATTATTTTAGAAGATAAATGTATTATTCTAGAAGATACAAAAATTATTCTAAAATATAAATGAATTAAACTAGAAGATAATTTTTTGAATGATACCAGCAGATAAATAAATTAAAACTGAAGATAAATAAATTTACTAAAATCAGCAGATAAATTTTATTGTTAAAATTTACAATTAGAAAACGTAAAAATTTAACTGAAAAAGGTAAAATAATTATTTTTAAATAGAATTTTAATCAAAAACCCAATAACTTACAAAATTTACTTATTACAAAATTAACTTACAAAACCAAGAAAAAACAAATTAAAACAATAAAGAAGAAGTCAAGAACCTAAAAGATGAAGATTCAGATGACACAATTGATGATCCAAGTGAAGAAGAATTCATCGAAATCCCAAATCAACCAAAAACATCTCAGCAAGTAGATAAAAATAGTGCAAGATCCAGCAATAAGCGTGGATAAAATACAACGTATGAAAAGACAAAAAAACATTTAGTGATAAAGAGAATGCTAAAAACTGTGAAATGTAAGACAATTTATGGGTGAAATTAGATCTACGGGACTGGTAGACTGAAGGAATGAAGCAATTCTACAAATGTAAATTCAAAGCTTTTTGTGGATTCCCTGCTAAAATGTTCATGATTTATCATCATGACAAAAAGGACTTGTCAGTGTATCGATCAGAGACAAACCATAATGAGCATGTGAAGCTAAACAATCGTGGAATACCGGATGAGATAAAAAACGCGATTGAAGCCATATTTGTGTACCATCAAAGGCCAGATCAAATAAATGAAAACTGAAAAACAAATTTCCTAATAAACACTTTCCTAATTGGATTCAAATACACAACTTCATCCAGACAATCAAAAAAATGGATCCAAAACATGTATTAATTTAGCAAAATAAGATAAATGGTGCAGTGCGAGAAACCAAAATTTTAGACAAATAATGTTTAGAACATATTTA
The DNA here is from genome assembly GCA_001938485.1 of Girardia tigrina. NCBI lineage: Eukaryota > Metazoa > Platyhelminthes > Tricladida > Dugesiidae > Girardia > Girardia tigrina. The sequence continues at coordinate 11,544 of MQRK01212746.1, read as the reverse complement.
GGTAAGGCTTATGACAGTGAATTGAACTCATCAACTGGTAAAATGGAACCCAAGTTCAATATCTGGATAATAACAAGACGATTGACCTCATTATGCCAAAAATCAAAACACATAATTTATCAAGGATATACAGTGTTAATGGTTGGAACATCAGATAAAAAGAAAAGCTCTCATCCGTTCGGCATAACAATTTGCACAAAGGAACGCAACTAAGAATTTGAATTCATATTCAAATCAATTAAGACATGTACCAAACAATTTGACAACTTTTATTATGAACCTGACGCATTAATAGCAGATGCCGCAGACGCAACGATCATTGGATCCAAGTCAGCATTTGGTGAAAATTCATCTAAATTTATCTCCTGGGATCATTTATTTATCTTCCGAATTAATTCATTTATCTACTGCGTTTATTCCTACCATTTTTAAAATTAATGAAAATTTAATACACATAATAAAGTTTAAATTTACAGAGTAATAAGTCAGGATAAATTTTAATTATCAGAAATCTTTTTCCAAAATTTAAATGAACATATTTAACGTATGAAACAAAGACATTTTAGAGTTTTGAAAAAATTTTACAAGTAGTTTTAATTTGTCTTTATAATTTAATGAAATATTTTCTTTCAAATAGATTGAAACATAAACTACGTACGTTTTTGTAATGTAATTGTGTTTAAAAATATTTTTGCATGGTGAATTTGAAATTAAATTTAAATAAAATATTTTTCAAGTTAAAAATGTAAAATTAATTAATTTAATAACGAATATTTAAATTGTTTAAAATTAAATAAATAATAAATGTTATTGAAAATGAGAAAAGTTTTTCCAATAATCATTTTTGAAAATTCCAGAAATAACACTAATTAGAATGATGACGAATGGTGAAGGATCTTTCGATAGTCATCTCGGAGATGACTCTAATTTAAAGGATAATATATGTTTTAATAATAATTGTGTCAGTGCTCATAACAAGTACTGTGCAAATAATTTTTCAAGGCGCCTTTTCGATCATTTCTTGTTTAACTTGAAATTGAAGAGATCTATGACAGGTTACTCATAATAGCAAGTTTGAGAATTAGGGTGAATTCTGACATATTTGCACATTATATTTGTGAATTGTGCACATATCTCAGCAATAAATTGCATTTGGAGATGGTATGTTTAATCGTTATTATTGCAAGAATTCATCGAAAAGAATATATCGAGAAAATAAAATCCTAATTTGACTCTGAGTTCAAATTTCTTTCAGCGTATTCATACAAGTCACACTCTAGCAAAAGAGCTTTTTTCAAAAGGAACTAGATCAAAATTGAGATTATGAATAATACGAGTACTTTTTGAATCGATCATTTCAAAATTTAATTCGATTACTGTGACAGATAGTGCTGAATATTTTTTAAATATTCTTCGAATAATTAACAATCGTTATTCAAGTGCGTCTTTTCTAGCATTTTCGAAATCGGGAAACTCTCACGGTCTTAAGTGTAGCATGGGATGTTGTATTGTGGTGGAGCAAGATGGAAGTCGACCTGACTACCAAACTTGACTGTTTCTTTGAGTTTCCGCATCATATCTTCCAATTGATTGCACTAGATATCTGATGTGATCTACGAACCAGGTTTCATGTAGTCATAATGGAATTCACCTATGGTAAACCACCAAACATCCAGTTTCTTTTGTTAAATGTTGTGCTTTAGTGCTTTATTCGTGTCCTAACGCACCCAGCTTGCTGAAATTTTGTGATTATCATATCAGATCCACTTTTCATTACAAATGAAGATTCGTTTCAAAAAGTAATCACATTTATTGTGAGAAAACATCACCAATCAAGCATCCAAACTCTTTTGTTTCTGCTTTTCATTCAACTCATATGTAATCTACTTATCAAACTTTTTCACATTAATTTGAGCAGTGATTCAATATTTTTTGCTTTGTAACAGCAAACATTATCGATAAATCATAATCAGTTCGTCTATATCTACCTGTGTTCCTAGATGATCCCGAGATTCATTATTGAGGTTAAAATTACGTTTTATGTATTTCCTGATACAATTTGAGACTGTCAGCTGCGTAATAGCATTATATCCATACACAGTATTGATGTTTCGCATGGTCTCTGATGCTGAGGTTCCACGTATAAACTCGTATACTGATTATTCAAACAAGTTATCAATAATTAATGTGTTCAATAGACAAGATCTGTAGCAATCAAACAAAAAACTGTTGTAATTGATCGGTCAAAATAGTTACAAAACAATAAAAATAATTTTTTTAAATTAACTGATTTTCTTCACAATAATCAGTAGAAATATTCTTTTCTTTTCAAATGTAGATTTTGTTGCGATTATCATCCCAAATTCTCCATTGTCAATTTTTTTCTATCAAACTTTCTTTTAACAAATTGACAGAAAGTTTGTTTGACATTTTAAAACTGTTTCAACAATGTGGATAAAGACGTCATGTGATGAACAAGAATGTTTAACTTGCTTGATATATTTGATATTTCATGTTTGATCACATTAGCTCATATTCATCCTTCTATCCATTTGATGGTAGACGTCTTTGACTTTATAATTTTTTGCCTCCCAGACACACAGATCCATTTCGTCTTTTATATACACTATTTTATAATAATAAAATACTTTTACTTATGAAGATCGGCCGGTGCACAGAAGATCAGATTGATTTTGTTGTTAACTCCGTGCCAATGGATAAGAGCGTTTCCAGCGGCAAGAACCACCCAGTGAAAGCTCAGCCCGGTCCCGAAACCGTATCACGGTTTGCATGCCGTATATTCATCAATCGGGAACCACCGCACACCGCGCGAATATTTGCTGCCGGATTCGACAGCAATAAAAACATCTTTCTCGGGGTTATATTATTTTTATTTACCAATCTATATTTATTATTTATTAATATTAATCAGTTTGGTTTCCAACTTGATTATAGTAATTATAAATAATTTTAAAGCTCCCACACAACTTTTCGTATGCATTTATTTCTTTATTGATTTATATTTTAAGTAAATGGAATATCTTGAAACGAATGAACTGTAACTTTATGATTATAAATTCTGGCTAAACGTTGGTCACCGGCAATGTCGTATTAATCATGCGTTTGGCGAAGACACAATTGACTATGATTGATTTAAGAAGCTTCAGCGTGGTCATATAAATCTTCAGGATCAGAATAAAGATCAGCTGATCGACACCTTACATCACACGAACCGGCTGTGAAGTGTGACTTCATACATTCATTTTGCATCACTTAGAGTGAATGGACGTAATCAGTATATTGGTCCCATGTCAGCTAACCTACTTACAATCATTTGCAGATGAATACGTTGAATCCACAATGAACGGCAAAAATGCAGTATAAAATAGGCAATCTTAAAATAAATAACTAATTAAATTTAACGAAACGTTTCTTTAAGTACAAATATCCGCGTTTACGAATCTGTTAAAATATATCAACAAATGTTCTGGATCCCTAACAAACTCAATGCGCACAATACATGTCTACAAAGGCAACAAATACCTTATACACGCCCGGTTGAATTGTCAAATAAATGCGAAATTCGCAATTAAGTACGAAAATTTTAAATTTAAAAAATACTTTTCTTCGATCAGCAGGGCGGGATGCGGTCAAAATAGTGATAGTCAAAATAGCGATTTCAAAATAGCGCCATCATTGGCCAGAGTTATTGTGGAAATTTCATCAGCTCTGAGTTCTGCAGAAAATCTTCGTCAGATGATGAGGCTAAAAAAGCTAACTTCAATTATCTTTTAGACCAGGCCTCCCATCCGTCCTCGATTTTCCGGGATAGTCTTGGTTTTGAAGAAGCTGTCCCGGATTTCGAAGCGTCCCGGGAAGTCCTGGATTTTATTAAATTTTCACAAAGAAAAAGTAAATTTAACAATGTGAAGCGTGATTATTTGAGTAAAAACTTTGATGACTTCTACAACACTTGCCTGCACTATTTTGATAAATGGTTCCGTCTTGAGAAGCTGCCTACTGATATTGCTTGGATCGTGCTGAACAGTCAATAAGTTCAATACAATGAAGTCAGAACATTGGCCGAGCAGATTGCGCCAGAACTTGCGGAAAAGGATGATTTGTTTGATTAGGTTGTGCAACTCAATCAAATTTTGACGGCTATTCCGAAGGAAAAGTTCATTGACAAAAGCACCGAAGAAAAGTGGCAGTTGATTTTTAAGAACAATGATTGTTTGCCGTGCATTTTGCGCCTGGTCTGTACAATCTTGGCAGTGCCCGTTTCAAATGCGTTTGCCGAACGAGTCTTTTCACTCTGCAACGTGCAATGGACTAAGGAACGAAGCTCACTTGACGTTGCCACCATCAAAGCTCTTATTCAAGTTAAAGTTAATTCGGACGACATACCTTGTACTAAAATGTATGAACTTTTATTGAAAAATGACAATTTGTTGAAAAAGATTCGATCAAGTTTGAAATATTAATCTGTTTCAATAAAATCGTTACTATAACTACGTGTTTTAATGTATCAAATTTGCAATTGTCCCGGATTTTTGTCCTTTGTTCCATTTTTTCAATTTTTGTCCTGGGTTTTCTCCTAGACTAAATGGGAGGCCTGTTTTAGACCCTACCAGTCTCAGAGAATCGATGACACCTCTAAATTTGAAACTTATTATAAATCAACTACCATTTTGATTATTTGATTGTGGTCAAAGTGATAATAACATGATCATTATTTTCAGTACTAATCAATTTCTTAAAACTCTACATGAATCTGAACATTGGATGTGTGATGGTACATTCAAAGTATATTGTTTCTCTTTTTAACAAGCAAATTACATACAAATTTTACAAGGCAAATTTTTAGTTCAAAAAATGAAAAAATATGCTGCCACGAATAAAAGAATTACTATAGTACAACAAAATAAAAATCAATACAATTTACGAGAGTGCTTACAAGCCATTGCCTACAACTTGGAAATAAATATTTCTTAATAGTTTAGATTTTTTTCATTCTTTTTATTAGCTTACTTTCTATATATATATATATATATATATATGTATCCGTGGAATTTATAAACCTATTTTTGAAGGCCTTTTACTCAATCAATTTTCTCCAATCTTTGCACACTTACTCATTCTCGATGACAATAAATGATTATGTGAAAATTTGATCAAACTAGGAAATCAAAAAAATTTATTTTCAAAAATACGTTCTACGATGATCTCTATAAGTAACTTTAAGCTTATAAGCAACTTTTTAATTTATATTCATTATCCCTCAATCCAATCAAGACATTTTTGCCAAATTGATGAGGGACGTCAGAACAGAAATTACGAATTATCCGGACCTCCTGACAATCACTCGCCATGAAAGAGTTACCGTACTGAAAGAGATAGAACATTTGCCTGCCAAAGAGGACTACAAGGATATAAATAATTATTATCGCCTTACAAAGACATTCTTTTTAAACTGCCTTATTAATGTAGATCTCTATGGTGATTGAGGGGGTGAATAAATATGTATTTTAATGAATATTAAATAAAGTTCTTACTTTTAATTCATGCATAGATGCGAAAAATTTCATAAAAAATCATTGATAATTGATAGCCATATTGGGATTAATTTGCAGTTAACTGCAAGCCACCTTGGATGTCTAAACGACACGTCTGTCCAAGAAACGCTGTTTTGATTTGTTAAACAAACTAGTTGCTGCATCTGATAAATGGTCTCTGTATTAGAACATAACATGCTAAAGAAGCAAAATAAACAAAGGTAAAACTGCATAGCCTTAAGCGTAATTCACTAAAGGATGTTGAAACTCCTTTAGTGCATCAATTCTCAATTAAACTTTTGGTAGATGCGATACCACAAGCTTAAATAAAATGACTAAGGTTATGATTCTTCACTTGACCACGTGTTGCGAATCTCACCTTTGAAAAAGCTCTAGAACTTGATTTACAAGTTCTCCATCAGCCACCGTACTAACCGACCTGGCACCAACAAGTTAACACTTGTTAAAGGTAATGTAGATCTCCTTGAATGACAAAGTGCGATGATAAATTAAAAATTAAATTATGAAACTTCTTCACAAGTAAATCTATTTCATTTTATGATAAAGGCATTTATAATATACCTCGAATCATCGTGAGCAAGTGTTCGAAAATAGCGGTGATTGCATGTGTTCAATGTATACGAAAAGTTGTGAGAGAACTTTGTTGTCGACCTGATATTATCATTATTATCACTGTGTATCGATTATTTATGGACTTGTGATAGGAGAATGCGATCAAATGGGAGGCAGACAGGAAGATCTACGATGGATTCACGACAAACGGAGTCATGATCTGTCACCCGCACGTCGATTTTAATCCAGGTTTGATATGGATTTTAATTATTGAATCATTAAATAGGGCTGTTATCGTTGTTCCCTCCATTTACTCCAATGTGGAGTCTCCTCTCTCTTCGTGTCTTTCTATATTCTAATTATTAATTAATAATAATTATAATAACTAACTTATATTGCGGTGTTTTGAAAACAAATAAACTCCTGTAATCAATTTTAAAAATAATCGATTATGGAAGAATTAATCATGTCAAAGAATCGACTAAACCTACTGAAATTCAAATACTAATCATGACTTAGCTTATGTCAGTAAAGAAATTTCGGTTCATATTAATCGATACTCACTAAAGGGATCACTGATAGAGGTGCTTGTGAAATTATTTTTGAAACTAAAGTTTCTTATCAGTTTAGATCTACAGTTGGTACTTTTTCTTTCTTTTGGACCGTAGTCGTTTGACCGAGGCGCATCCGATTGTGCACATTCCTTCGCCACTGCTCTCTATTTTCAGCCGCTCTTCTCAAATTTCCTTGTTCCACCCGCTCCATTCTTTTAAGTCATTTTCTCAGTGTTTTTTAAGTCTTCTTCCATCCACTCTTCCCTCAATCATAACTTTCGTTAGAGCTTGAATTCTTATATGATGTTCGTGGAGTTTAGGCCTCCTTCTCTCGATGGTCTCTTCTATTGATTCCGGTCTTTCGTCTAGTATTTCTGTCACTTTATTTCAAAGTCGTTTGTCCTCTTTGCTTTAAGTTAATCGTTCAACTTTTGCATGCATAGAAAAGTGTTGCCAAGACAATATTTTCATTATAATCTTTAGATTGAAAGTAAGACAAGATCACCGGAACATGTAAATATCAGTTAAAATGATAACAAGTTCGATAGGAAACAGACATATAGGAAACAGACGAATTGCTCACATAACCTCCTACAAACTTCAAAGTGGACGTTAAAAGCCTTCTGAAAATACCCTTCGAATTCATGCAACAGCTGGACCAATCACTTTTGATGCTTCTGCGCATATATAAATGCATGAACTGAATTTCAAATTTGAAAGGACTTGGTTAAACGGGACATTTGCTCGACGAAAGCTCCTTCTGACGCCCAATCTATCGTAAATCGTGTTTTCTGTCGAAAGAGATGTGACACATTCTCTCTCAAGTTATGGATACTTATTATTTTTAGCGACGATATTTAGGCGAGTTTTGACACCTGTGATATTCAAATTTATATGTAGAATTAACTTTCATTGTACAATGTACAGTCAGTTCTCTAATTCACTGTGTGAGAAGTGGTTGCAACGTCTATATCAGAATTCATTTTTTTAAACACCAAAATTTATTATATAACAATTCACATCTTTAAAACAAATTTTCCTGTTAATTTAATTTAATTATCTCGACCCAAATTAATCTATTAAATTCTTTTCGATTTAATTTTTAAAATCCTGAAAATTTATT
>MQRK01212740.1:30147-51790 GCA_001938485.1 Girardia tigrina | reverse complement strand
CCGTCACTAAGGTGATCGCGACCGTTGCCGTGGTAACGGTAACCCCCCGTGGGACATCGCGACCGTAACTAAGGTGATCGCGACCGTTGCCATGGTAACCGCGACCGTAACTAAGGTAACCGCGACCGTTGCCATGGTAACCGCGACCGTTGCTATGGTAATGGGGTCGGTTGCCATGGTAACCACGATAACCCATACCGTTGCCATGGTTACGGCCAGGGGGGGGTGTAGGCCGAATGCCCATTTTCTCCCTACTGTCTGGTGCAAACATGTTGATGGAGTAAATATGGATTCACCATTAGCTCCAACTTTGGTTTCACTATTTCTTTCGAGTATTGAAGATAAAATCAATTTATTTGGTGGACAGAAGCCATTGGCGTATAAACGCTATGTTGATGACATCTTGATTTTTAAAAATGAGAATGATATCTCACCATGTTTAAAGTATATGAATTCATTACATTCAAATGTAAAGAAATATAGACCGAAAAGTATAATAAATTATACTTTCTGGATGTGTTAAATGAGAAAAAGAATGTATTTTATGAGACGGAGACTTAAAAAAAAGAATAAATGATATGGGTTTATATACAATCCCAAATAGTTTTTTTGTGAATCGAAATATCTTAGAAAGATGACAAAAGGCCCTATTTTTCGTTAATGGGCTCTTTATACTACATATAAGCGAAGTGATGAAAGTCTTAATAAAGTAACAAAATTACTACATGATAATGAATTTTCAAAATCAATAGTTAATAAAAAGCTTAATATTAATAGGTTAGTAAATAAATAACAAATTAATCAGTAAAAAAATACAATATCAATAAAAAACGATTAAGAGTAATAAAAAACTTATCGTGTGTTCGATTTTGTTAAATAAATTTTCGTTTTTATTTAATGTTGGACTTTATAAAAGTAAAAAAAAACTAATAAAATGATATAAATATATTTATATAAAAAATTCTTAAGCCAATAAAAGTTTATTAATTTCGACGGTTGAACCGTCACCATCAGAACAAATGATTTTTCAAACGAAGTTTACCTAGTGACGTGTGAAGCGTTATATATTAGATCTTTGGATCCTAAAATTAATGTTCAAACTGCATTCTCTACAACTTTGTTGAGAGTTTTTAAATGATGGCATGATTACGCAATCATTAACTGCACTATAAATGTAAATTTCATTTGAAAAGTCATTAGTTCCGACGATGACATTTAAACCATCGAAATTAATAAACTTTGATTGGCTTAAGAATTTTTTATTTAATAATTTGCCAATTTTATTTCAATTTATTCACATATATTTATATGTTTTTGTATAATTATATATATTAGGGATAAAAATAAGACGACGCGTTTCGAGATAATAATAATCCCATCATCAAGTCACAAAATGCACTAAGCAAGTACTCTATATGGAAACTTTCCGAAAATAAATAAAATTTATGCAATAAATTATTGGATGAAAATAAATTTATTTCACTTTTCCTTAAAGCTAAGAGAAATACACTAAATGCAATCAATCTCATTCTCGCAAACCAACCATTGGCAGCTATCAATTGCCATTTGAGAAAACGATATGTTTTCTCTATCGTTCCGTACTTTACAAGGTAACGGAGACATATGATAACGATGACAACTAACAGCACACCAAAAGTTAATCTTTGAGATGAAACTTCTCTCACTCAATGCAATCAACTGAATTTTAGCCTTCCCATCAAATCCATTATACTGAGTGTCATCAGTATTAAACCTTGTACAGTTGAGAGAACACAACGTTCTCTCAGATTTCCATTTGGTCAGACATTTCAGTCAAATTGCATCGATGAGATTTTGGATTGTTTTGATGGGAAGGCTAAAATTGAGTTGATTGCATTGAGTGTGAGAAGTTTCATCTCAAAGATTATTATTATTTCTCTTAGTTTTAAGGAAAAGTGAAATAAGTTTATTTTCATACAATAATTTATTGGATAAATTTTATTTATTTTCGGCAAGTGTCCATATAGTGTACTTGCTTAGTGCATTTTGTGACCTGATGATGGGATTTTTATTATCTCGAAACGCGTCGTCTTATTTTTATCCCTATTATATAGATTATACTTTAAAATTATATATATATATATATATATATATATATATTCTTTGATTAGTTGGTCCAGAAGTTTTCCAAACAGGATGTATTTTTATAAAGTTACATGGAAATGATAATTACAACGTTTTTCTAATGAAGGCATCAACAGCAAATATTCATGTGTATTTTCACAAGTTACCTATTCATGTTGTTATTTTCATGCATGTTTTGATTAAATGACTATTAATTTCTTCATTAACTCTTCTTTATTAACTTCTTCTTAACTTACAGCTAAAATAAAATGAGGTAATGTAGGAACGTCGGAGATTCAACTGAGAGAGATATAATGAAGCGTCATGATCATTAATAAAAATGTATATTTATGAAAATTGTAGTGATAATTGTAAATTTTGTATTCCTATAAATAGTAAACTTAAAACAATAAACTTAAGATTAGTATTTCATTTTCGGTTATTCTATAATTTATTTAACAGTAGTTTCTAGATCTATTCTGTTTTCGACTGTTTTTGTCTTACTTTCTTCAGATCAAACTGACTGCTATCTTTCTCTTATAGTTCAAAGTATTTGTGTCAATTATATGAAATTGGATTAACATTTATTTTTGTAGGATAATTAAGCCATTGTAAATGATTTCCATTTTTACTTACAAGCTTAACTTGATATTTCACATCAAAGTTAAGAACAAGAGTAAAAATTTCAAATTCATCCTTTTTAGACGTTTTTTTGGAAGTTTTACAATTTAATTTTATATCAAATATTATTTTTAAATATATATGTGCTATCCCCTGTGTCTGAAAATAGTGCTTAAATCGATTTCATCTCAAGGTATCAAATAAAGCTTACATAATAATCTGTTAGATTCAGTCCCTATGTTTCCCCAGAGACTGAACGGGGGTTGCATAGACACAGTTGTGTCGTCGCTCGAGTATTTCGTACTGGACCCATTTTTATAGATAATATTAGCTTTTATTTATTTATCAACATTTATATTGTAAGAATGATCAATTTAAATCAATCAAAATTCAAATTTCAGACTCAAGAGATCAAGAACAAAAAATGAAAAACTAATTATTTTTGAACAACTTTGTAAGCAAATCTAAATATTTTTCAATCGGAAAAAAAGATGAAACAATCAGATTCGTAAAAGTGAAATTAATGCTTTCGATATAAATTACCATTCGTTTGGAATCATAATAGCAAATTAGTATTTCATAAATAAAAAAAGTATTGCAATCATCCAAAACAAAATTATTAATCAAATAAATGATATAGTGATGGTAAAAATCACTCAAGTTCACGAAAGTCACTCTGATTGGCTAACCAATTAGAGATAAGCCATTCATTTTATTTTCCTTTTCTCTCTGCATTATTGGCATACCATCACCGATACTCGGTTTATTGCACGACGACTTGGAAAATTAATAATAATCAATAATTCCAGACAAATGAATCTTTGCCTTGATTTGATAAATAATTATTCATTTTTTAAAATTTAAATATATATAATATTTTTCTAAAAAGTGTGTTTGTTTGTTTATCGGTCACGCTATTAAATGTGAAATTGTGGAGGAACTGGAGTGAATCCATTTAGGGACGCGGTCAATATGAATATGTAGCATCGAGACGGTTCTGTCTTTGTAGCGCCGAAAGACGCTGGGAGCCGACTTAATTGAGCGAATGTTAAATTAACACAGAATTCGAAATATTAAATTATAATAATTACGATTTAAAAATTTAAACAGAAACTTTCAGAGACGAAAATTCAGCTCACCCGTCACATATGACCGGTCTTTTTCTAATTTAAAAGGTTGTCTAATTTCAGATTTATTATTTTTTATTTAGCATCAAATATTAACAATCGAAATTTTGATTATACTTTTTAATATAAGTAATAGACGAAAATAAAATGAATGATTTCATTATAATTAGAGATTATTGGAAAAAATATTAAATGCAACAGAAACCTCAGAAAATATTTATAGAAGAACAAAGACATTGTTAAGCGAAATATGCTAGAGGTACCTTATATCAGCCTTTTATTAATGCTATCAAAGTATAAGGTGAAAGGATCTCAGAATATCAGTATACTAAATTATTTTATTAAATCAGTGTATTAAATTAGCTTTCACAAGACTCAGTATTATAAACAATGAAGCTGTAAAACTTTTTAGAGATTATCAAAAATCATAAAAAATATGTCAAAATGTATCTAGAAACCTTTTCTAATTTAAAGCTTAAATTAGATGAGATCTATGATGTTAAGAGATTGTGACTAATGAAGTACTCGAAAATATCATAAAAAAAGTTCATTAAAGTGTGATTTAAAAACTTTAAGGGTCAAAGTATCGACAAATAGAATTTATTTACAATTTATTTTTTTTCATATAGAATTTAATATAGAATATACCACAATATATTTCTTTCTTTGACTTGTTATGACAAAGAAAAATAAATCCAATAAACCCAATATAAATTATTATTTTGTGGTCAATTAATATTTAAGAGAATAAAGTATTTTAAAAATATTTTTAGATTAAATTAACAAATATAATCTTCGGGAGATACTCAAAATATCATAACAAAAAAAGTAAAAAAATAATAAAACTCTTTTAATTAATAATAAGACATAAATTTTCTATCTCGTCATAGTGAAAGAAGCCTACCAATGTATTGCATTACTAGCGAAGAAAGTTTTAAAAAAATAATAGGATTATTTTTCGATAAATCTAGATATTATTCGAGATAGGAAACTTTTTGCAATAATTATTTGTAAAACTGATTGTAAATTATAAATTATATAAGGTCATCAAGTTTGTAGAACTAACATTTTTTAGAACTAAACAACATTTGTAGAACTAAAGTTTATTAATAATTTACCAATACAAATATTTATGTCATTCATCAAAGTATAACCCCTTATTATCAACATACTTTTGCCATTTGAGCGGCAGCGTTTTTATGCCATTTAAAAAAATATCTATAAATTTTTTGAAGACCCTTTTTACCGCATTGTAGAAATTGATTTTTTTTCCTATCAAAAAGTTATTCAAATTGAGAAAGTAATGGTAGTCAGTTGGGGCTAGGTCTGGTGAGTATATATGAGGAGGCAAAATTTCCAACTCTAGTTCCTGTAGTCTTAAGTGCAGTATGTGGTTTCGCATTTTAGTGGAGTAACATAAGAGTCGATCTGTTAAAGAAACGCGGCAGTTTTCCTTTCAGTTTTCGCATCATACCTTCCGATAAGTTCCAGTTTGCATCTACTCTGATCGACTAACAAGGTTCCATGAAGTCATTATGGATTACATTTACCGCATACTTGAAAACACTCATTATCAGCTTTTTTGATGGATGTTGTACTTTAGACTGTGTTTTAGTGCTTCATTCATGTCCACCCAGATTGCTTAACACTTGAGATTATCATATTAGATCATCTTTTTGTCACAAGTGACGATTTGATTTTAAAAGTGATCACATTTAAAATGAGAAAGCATCATCAAACAAGCATCCAAACGCTTTTACTTTGTTCTTCCTTCACAAATCCAAGTTTTTCACATTATCAAAAAGATTAAAATTACCTTTCATGAATTTCCTGAACCAATTTGAGATTGTTTGTTGCGTATATGTATATACTATCGATTTTTCGCATGTTTTCTGATTCTGAGTTTCCAAATAGTAACTTGTACAAGCGTTCATAGCGACGTCGCTTTTTGATTCTTCGATGTCGGCTCTTCCTATCATTGTGAAGCAGAATTCACAAAGCGTTGGATTGTTCACCCACCAATAGGGAACGTGAGCTGGGTTTAGACCGTCGTGAGACAGGTTAGTTTTACCCTACTATATAAAAGCGTCATTACAATGGTAATTCTGCTCAGTACGAGAGGAACCGCAGATTCGATCACTGGTAAATGTGCTTGATCGAAAGGTCATTGGCACGAAGCTACCATCCGAGAGATTAATAGTTCGAATATCTACCTTTTTAATTTTTTAAAATACTCATTTCAAATCAAGTTATCAGTATTTTTTTATTTTTATCGGTGTGTTCAATAGCCAAGATATGTAACAACAAACCAAGAAGTAATTGCCGTATTATAACTATTTGTTTTTATTATAATCATGACTACAAATGTCATACTTGACAACGGAATATGTTTTTTATAGATTTTCGTTTTAGTTTATCTGAAATATTGTCCTATTTATCTTTATTAAATATTAAAAAAAATAAAAATTCAATCCAAAAACGGTAGAAGATAATAATAATATATTTTACGAATAAGCGTTTTTTATTTTGCGATTAAAAAATTTTCGATATTATGAGGATTCTCCTGTAGGATAAATGGCTTAATACTCCTAGATAATATTTCGTGTCATTGATAATTAAATTTTTAAATATTAAAAAATCTATGTTGAATATAAATGTATTTTTTACTGTAAAAAATTACGATCAAATTAATAAATGAATGTATATAGTTTTTGTTTTACACAAAAAAATCTTTAAATTTAAGATTAAATTGTAAAATAAATATTTTAAAAAAAGTTACATCGAAAGACTACGAGATTTATTGATTGAAAACCGGATCCAAAACAATGAATGCAATATTAAAATTGATCAAAAGTTATCATCTATGAATTTACAAACTGATAGAGTGAATCAATCCAATCAGTTTTCTGGCAATATACTTGAACTATAATACACTTCCAACGCTTAAGCTCTTTTATGGAAACAAATGAGATTGAAGCCATGCATTTTATAATTCTTAATAATCATGTAGGGTAAGGTTACTCAAATCGTACCACTGCTTAAGTTATATCACATGCATTTTGCACAAACTACGGCGACAACAGCATATATGTCGACAATTAAATATACATCTGAGTGAGCTTAGTTGTGTGACATAACTATTTACCGTAAGCAAGTCCCGTTGTAAATTTTCTCATGAAGCAAGTTTATTTCAATTTTCTTTTAATTTTCTGGATATGTTTGGTAGTTAATCTTGCAAGTAAATTATTGATAAAATTATGTTTCTTATTAAACATAAATTCAGTAGAATTTACTTCATCATTTGGTAGAAACGAAATCCTATTAATTTTATTCAATGATTAATATTTTTTAAATTTATTTAGTTTGAAATTTTAGTGCGCTGCGTCTGAAGTCGTAACAGTATAAGTTTTCTAAATCTTACTGGTATGATTTAGGAAATTATTTCTTGTTTTTACATACTCTCAGTTAACGTTGTTAATATTCTTCATATTTTAGCCCATACTTATGTTAAGGCAGTCAAAGAAAATTTATAAAACATGATAACAGGAACATATGGAGGAAACGTTAACCAAGTTAAAGGAAGGAGTTATTGCGTGAAAGTATATAGATTTTTCTAATGTAGTTATAATACATAATATCCATATTAAAAATTGTTGAGTAACACATTTCATTTTTTATTTATTTAATAAATTCAAAGTTTTACAAAGTTCTTTTCTTAAGGGGTACGACTTGATCAACCTTATCCTATTGGTAAAAATGAAACATTGTCTAGAACACGTTTTAAAATTGAAGAATGTTACTATCAAGCGGAATACAACTTCTTAACATTTTGTTAATTATTTTTATTAACGTACAAAATTATTAATAATTATTATTAATTCTCGATCACGGAAATTTTCCAAAATTTGGTTAGGAAACTGTGAATGATAAGAGGACGAATATTTTAAGATGGAAGTCAAAAACGGAATGGTATTTCTTATTCAAAATAATAAAATGGTAACATTATTTTTTGTTTGGATAAATACTTCATCAAAAAACCTTAAAAAAGAAGCCAATTTTTGTCGTCTTTTTATGTCGTCAATTCGTCTTAAAGGGTTTCATTATCCTATTCGGGAAGTCGGTTTTTACCCGTAAAACTATTAAATTTTATTTTTACCTTTAATTTAAGGTAATTATAAATTGACAGTTTTATACAGAAAGCAAAGAGTTAAATATTTTTTTAATCAGAAATTATTGATAAAGATATATTTTAATGTCTGTAAGGAATTAATTGGCACCAAAGAAGTAAACAATCTAACCTACAACTGAGGGATGTTTCGCCGAGACATTTAAGAATCGTTTAACGAAAAGGAGATGCATTTATAAATAATAAAATAAAATTTCGTTTCATTGTTTGTTTTCTTGACATCGCTTAGGAGAAGGAATAATAATTAATAAAATATTATTTTTGGAAATTAAACTAACATTTTCTAGTTAGGAATTTGTGTTTTAATATCTGTTTTTCTACATGGTCAATTTGGCGGATGATTTTCGAATCCTATTTCCGTTTTATCCTGCATGATTTTATCCATGAATATACGATTCATACATCGAAGAAAGTTATATTTTAAAGTCTGTGTTTTATGAAAAATAAGATTTACAAAACTACTGATTTATGATTGTTAGGTTTTCAATAATTATTTTTCAGTTAGACTTCATTGAAAACAACGATTAAATATATAAGCGATTTTTTTCAGATTATCTTAATTCATTCACTTCTTATTCTTCTAATTCTCTATTTTTGTATCTGAAATCTTTAAACACTGAATACTTTTTTAAGACATTGGTACAACTTATGAAACAATAATTTTATTTTAAGCATAATAATATTATATTGACTACAATACTAAAATTATATGTTCCAGCAGATTCCAGATTGCCCCAGAAACTTATCGCTAGTAGCACAGCCATGGTGTTACTGGTGCTGAGCCTATTTTTTGTTTATCAATAATTACCAAGTTTCTCTCATAATAAAATATTAAATTTTAAATTCCTTCACAAACAAAGTTCGTTTATTCACTTTAAATAATTTCAGAACGCCACAAAATATCAAATCGTCAGCAATAATTCAGTTTTTAAAACCTTGTTTAAACGTGCAAAATGATTTATCCAATCATATTAAAGTATTTTAATGTAAGTTATGAATGACATAACAGTCTTGTAACTATATAAGAAATAGCAGTTGATTAGAATTCTGAATTGAGAATGCCATTAAGACGAAACATTCTCATTTGCGTTATTGAATTAAATTTAATAAGAATAATAATAATTATATTAGTAATATTTTTTATACTCTTTAAATTCATTTTAATCATTTACTTAATGCTAAAATTATATAAATATAAAAAATAAGTCAGAGTAATTGAAAGAATAAAAATAGTTTTTTTTAAAATATTTATTTTAATTTAATGAATTTTACATGTAAATATTTTAAATTTATAAATTAGTGTAAAGGTAGAAGGAACACGATGAGATTTTGTTGTATATTTATTTGTTTTAAATGACACTTCATTTGTTACAATAATTTATCTGACTTTTTGATAACAAATTTTTATAATAATAAACGACTCAAATTAATGTATTTTTTGTAGCTTTTTTTTATTTTTTTCTAATTTTCTCACTGGGATTTTGGAAACCGCAGCTAAAGGGTCTTTCCAAATGCTCAATCTTGACTTAATAAGTCATTAACAAACATAATCACCGCTGAATAATTTCTGTAAAATGCTTTCATATCAAAATAATTAATAAAAGTTGATAATAATATATAAAAGAAGTAAAACTGACCTGATTGTGGAACTCTATTCCCATACTCAAAGTATTGATGAGTATTGCAATAAGAATACCTCTTTGAAAATACCGATGGGCAACGAGACTTTTCATTTTGATTCTGAATCTCACTCCGATGCCTAAATTTTGTTATAACAATTTGTTATGAAATAAAATCTAAAAAATATTTCTTTTAAAATTATAGGTTGTTTCGTTTTATTGTCGACTTTATTTGAAATAAAAATTCATTTATTAGTCGTTATTACTTCAAAATTGTTACCAATGTTTCGGAAGTCTGGAAATTATGGAAACTTCTTTTTTACTAATCAAACTTCCAAAAACTTTAAATTTAAACAAAAATCAAAATTCAGGGCTTATGTATTCTTGTAGTAGCAGTTTTTTGGCCTTTCTCTTCAAAGTTTGTTTCCATAACTTTTCTAACTCTTTATATTGCTCAATTGTCTTTGTAACGGTAGATTTGTTAGTACTCAACATTCACGAAAAATCAGCATTTAAACTTCATTTTGATGCATCATTTTAATAACAGATCACAACTCTTTCATAGATTTCAGTTCTCCAAATGAACTTTATTTTTGATAAAAAATTATAAAGATAATGAAAGAAAAAGAGAAAACAGAGCTTTCTTAATTTACAGACACATTAAAACGTTTTTGAATATCATTTTGATTTGAAAGATCTTTAAATAATTTCAGCAAAATAAGTCAGAATTTTTGAACTTAGAACAATACATTTTCTTGAAGTTTAAATATGTTTGTATCAATTTTTTTCTATTCTTATTTCTATATTAGTCTCACAACTTATTGGACGCACCGCGTACTTTAATATTTTTACTAAAGTTTTTATGCATAATTTAGAAAAAAATATAAAATAATATGATTATACTATAATAATATTTTGATTTATGACAAAAAAAATTTGTAATATTTAAATAAGTGCACTTTATTTTCCGGTTGGAATATTATCACAAAATCTGTTTGAACAGATCTTCATAAAAAATAATAAATAAATAAACATGATACAAATTGTTTATTTGAAGGTTTCTCTTACTAATTTTATCAATTTCAATGGAAACAAAATAAACCAAACAATATTTCTTCAAGGTGATCTCAAATTACGAGACGGAAAATGATAGAAAATAATTTTTGAAAAGAAACAAATGTGAAAAACCAATTGATTTAATGACAAATGATCATTAATTAATTATAATAATTTTTTAATTATTATTCTTTTTAGATTATAGATTATTTCTTATCTTAATTGTAAAATAAGATGATATTTTAGATTTACAAAAACTATATTATTCAAACAAATTAGAATTAATCCATTAATTACACTCCCCATGATTTCAAGATTAAATCACATAATCGTCCAGATACTGAAGGGGCTTCCGTACCCGAACCGGTCGTTAAGCGGAATCTGCAGCTAGCTCTTGCGTTGCCGGTCCACTCATTTTGTCTTCACTGTCTGAAATGCGATCATCGGAATCCACTAACATCAGTTGTCGATTGTCCACTGCTCTCATGATGTGGGATATGTGCCTCGTGATTCCATCGTCGTCCAGCTGCACCCCAACTGCAGACTTCAACGATGTCATTGTATGCGGCCCCGTCCATGGTTCATCACATTTCCCACCGACTCTCAAATAAACATTCTCACCAATGCTGAACGCGTTTTTCTCCGTAGCGTCATACTCATCATTCGGGATGCAGTCCGAGATGAATTTGCTTTCAACCTGACGCTCATCTCGAATCATTAGCAGTCGAGACATAGCATATAATATCAATTCATACGGCCCCGCATCCCGGTGACCCGTCGTACTGTTGTACCAAAACACACATTCGCTGATAGACTTTGCAGATCTCGCTGCCATTGTCTTAATGCTGCGGTGATTTCTCTCGAACATGCCATTCCCTTGATGCCGATAGGCTGCGGTGAACCCTTGCTCAACTCTACATTTATCTAGCAACCATCTCCCTAGGGCACTTCGGTAGACAGCCGCATTATCGGAAAAGAAACGTTTTTGCGGTCCAAATTCATAGCATATGCTATCTATATGCCAACCTATTTCCTCGGCGGATTCACTACGCAACTTTCTCCAAATAAAAAATCTTGTTGCTGAATCCACAATGGTCATATACGTGACCCGGTTGAAATAAATAACATTGCTATAAAGTTGGTACCATACCTTGTCAGTTGACAATTGTCCATGTTGATACTCAATTCGTGGGGCTGGACAGATCTTTGAACTCTCAACACATAGCTTAATAACTTCCATAACTTGATCCGCCTTTACTGCATTAGTCCCATATTTTTCCCTCAATAGTTCACTCGTCCTGTCGACTCTAATGTGACAGTTGTCATGAATGTTCTTGATTTCATCAACACTTGGATACTGATTTGCTTCGATGGCGTTTACTTCCACTTTCATCTTTAGCCTTTGGTTTGTATCCCTGGTCAAACAATCTACCATATTCAGTTGAGATTTCACCAATTCCAGTTCCACCTCCAGTTTTTCTTGATCTTTCAACTCTCTCATGATATCAAGTCTTCGGCGTACCAAATGTTCAGATAATGTGCGGGTTCTTGGGTTGTGTGTATTCTTGAATACTGCCATGAGCCATACATACACTGTTGCTGAGTCCGTCATTAGTTTGAACTTATGAAAACCCCAAGTTATTACCATGTTTATTCCCCTTATGGCCGCATCCAGTTCACTCATATTAATATGGCTTGTATCGTCTTCTTTCCTTAACCAAGCAGCGTCTTCAACGATATCACCGTTAACACACAATATTACGCCAATTGCTATTGTTCGATTCGCATGTTGGGGGCCCATATCGAAGTATACCTAAAAAATCAGTGAAATTCGATTAAAGTCTCAATACTTAGAACTTATTGATATTGCAATTTTCGACCAAAATCCTTGTGATTTCATTTTTGGTGATTAACGTTGTAATGTTCTTTTCTTTTTTTGAACTTGATATTTGTTTTTTTGTAAACATATTTTACGGTTATGTAAAGAATCTCGACAAGCAATGTAAAAAAGTTAAGATAGTTAAAATAATTAAATAAATGTGTACATAAAAAACACTAATAAAAAATAACAACTAAAATCAAAAAAAAGAAAATGTAAAAAAGAAATTAAATATAACAAAAAGGAAAAATACATGCAAAATTGTTGATTTAGAATTATGAAAAAAATATTGATTTGTTGTTTGTTTGGGTCAAGTTTGTGATTTTGCAGTGGTTTTGTTTTTTGGTGTACGTGATCAGAATTTGATAATTTGTTTTAATCGATAAATTTTGTTGTGACGGCTTGGGCAGAAATTTGATTTTGTGAAATTTATGTTGGAAATAATAAAAAATTTGGCGGGAGATTTTTGTGATTTGATTTGATGTTTTGTATGGTGAATTTCATGGATAGGAATTATATCAATGTTGGTCAAAACTATGCATCGTTGTTCGAAAAGTCGAAGAATTTTTCAGTCACTCTTGATCATTGTAATGAAATTATCGAACTTGATCCAAAGAATTGCACGTGTTGTGCTGGCGTTGGTGCTATATATTTCAAAAGACGAAAATATGCGCGATGTATTATGGTGTGTAATAAAACCGTTGAAGTCGGACGTGAAAATAGGGCTAATTAAAAATAATCGCCAAAGCCTCTTCAAGAGCGGAGAATGCTTAAAATTAGATGATCTAATCAGTGCGAATAAAAATTTTGAAAAATCTTTATCGGAACAGATCTTTATCGTGTTCCAGATTAAAAAATTACCGAATTGTTCGATCGACATTGACGAAGTGTGTTGGAGTTGCTTTGAGATGATTTAGAATGAGTGATTGTTGCGGTTATTTAAAATGGAGGACGGGGCTGGAACCGCGAGCCGCAGAGACCTGGCAATCGAGATGAGCGAGTCAGGGATTGAGGGTGATGGTGGTGAGAGTAGGTTGTGTTTCTCCCCCCCCTCCTTTCCCGGAAACACTGATTTCTCAACCCCGGGACGCCACCACCGCGCTGCGCACGCTCTAACACCAACAGCTATACTACCTGCATCTGTCCAAATGACAACATTATTATTGCAATTTACCACCCACTTCGCTGTTGCTGGATCTCAATCTATCCTCAGCCTTTGACAGATTTATCTATTACTTTCTCTATTATGTCTTTTGACACTAATTCATCCCAGTCTATCTTGTATTTTGCGGTTAATCTCTGAATGTAGGCACAAGCAACTCGTAACAATCCTGCAACTGAAACATGGTCTATCCACTCCCCTAAGATTCCATGTACTTCTCTTCTCATTGCTTTCTTAAGCTCCTTAGTTACGAGCTCTTTGTCTCTTGTCCACTGCAAATTGCTTTTTACATTCAGTCCAAGCACCCTGACATTTTTGTCTTAGCCATTCCATTCTATGTGTTTAGACTCCAACCAAAACTGGCGAAAAATTCCTACTACATTCTCTGCATTACAAAACCTTTCCGCAATGAACACGTCATCAATATACCAAAAAGCCTATATCGTCTGCTCTTCCTTCATAATCGTTTCAACTATTCTTGACATGACTTTTGGCGCAATGGATAAACCAAACCCTAACCTGGTCATCACATATACTCGCTATTCCACATAACCGCCTGATATTTCCACAAATCTGGAGTCACCCATACTTGTAGTTAAGCCTTTTTTAAATCCATTATAGCGCAATTGGGTCCCCATTTTCTTCACTCCGGTATTCGTGATTGGCAATTGGCATAACTGCTGCCTGGATAGCTATTAATTTGTTCGTTCAATAACCTGTAGTCTAATACCGGTCGAATTCGTGTCATTTTGCATTTGACTTGCCGCACTTCCATCAAAGGTATCATGTTACGAATCTTCCCACCTCGCTTTTAATCCCACTTTATCAGAAAACCTACGCTTATCCACTCATTCACTTCATCTTAAATTGGATCTTTATCTTCATTGGGAAAATCATAATTGACAAAATAACCCTCTTTTATCTGCAAGTGTCTTCCAATTTTAACTCCAGTTACTGCACTAATAACAGGTTCATATCGTCAAATAGCATCTCATGTAGTTTCACTTTACCTTGGATATTTACCTGACTACCATCGACCGCTACCAGATTCATGTTTCTACCATCTTCGATTCTTGACTTTGTGTAACCTCTTTTAATAACAGTGACACTACTCGCCGTGTCGATCATCACCTCATCATTACCCCGTTAATTAGCGCTTGACAAATCAATAAATTTGGAATAACAGCTGAACATGAATAAATTAATGGCGATTACAAAGTTTTGTGCCGATTCACGGCCGCCTTATTGACACAGTTGTCCTTGGGGCGTTGTGGTTTTTTATAAGCGTAACTATTGCCGCAAGTTACACTACCACCCCCTCTTACTGTGACATTTGGTCCAACACCATTCACTGGGGAGAGGTTGGACCCGGGACCTCCTCCTCTCTGTCGTTTCCCGACATGTTACAGTTTCCTTTTATATGTCCGAATTCTCCGCATTTAAAGGATTTATCTCGATACGTCTTCTGCGTGTGTCCAAGTCGATTACAACCAACACATCAAAATTTGCTGTTGGTTGCCGCAATCACTTCTTAATGATGTTGATGAGGTGATATCTTTTTGGTTAAGTTCACCACTCTCTTGAACATGAATTCGACGTCCAATCTTGACTTAATCTCTCTTTTTAATTGATCCGGTAAACTGTAAATAAATATCATTGCACAAAACGCATCGATCGGATCCTGGTCCCCAACAACAGTCCGTATTATCTGATTGATTTTGGCCGCCGACATGTCTAATCTGTCATCCGGGAGAATCTTTTAACCAAGCAACAACCATGTGCCAAATCTTCCCACACCAAACACTCGGCGCCACTCACTTTTGATTTCCTTAGCATTTCTCTGTTGATCAAGCGATAAGCCTTCCCATGTGTCGTATGCCGGCCCGTCTAACAGCATGACCAAGCATGACACTTATTTTTCCATTAACCAGTCTATCTCGATGGCAAACTCGAATCTGTCGATCCAAAGTTCGACTTCCTCCCCACAATCAAATTTCTTCAAAGTACTGATAGCTTTCATAGCCGCGATAGCTTGTAAAATAAGATGATTTTTTCGATTTACAAAAACTATATTATTCAAACAAATTAGAATTAATCAATTAAATTACAATAATAAATTCAGCTTCTGACTTATTAAAAACACCAATTTGACTTTTTTATAATTTTATTAACACAACACGTCTCTAAGACAATCTTTGTCAAAGCTTTCGTACGAGTGCATTCTAATTAAATTAATAATGACTTTAATCTTATTATTTTTAGCAAATGGTGACATAAATAATTTTATTATAATATTTTCTCAAAATTTATTGGATAAAAATTAAATTGATTATTATTTATTTTAAAAATAATAATTCGATTTAATTATTAAAAATTGTAAATAAAATTTATTAACTTATTTAAAATTTTACAATTATTTTAAATTAGAAATAAATTTAAACATGACATTTTTTTAGATTATAAGAATTAAAATATTAATCAATACATCTGCGTAGACATAATTCCAAATCAATATACAACATTCAAAGACGCAAAACATCAAACATTCCAAATACTCCTCTCATGAGTCTTATAGTTTCTTTCTTTTCCAATGACTAAAGCGACTGATACTTGAGTTTAGGCTAAAATAAATAGCGAGAAGCGTGTTTGTTGAGAAAATTTGTCACTTCATCTTTTCGTAACATTGTACCATCTTTAAACAAAACTGAAGGGAAAAAGCACATTGGCAAAAGTAATCCATGGTAAATAAAAAGACAGGTTAAAGGCCTTGAATAAGTCTTGAATAAGGCCTTGAAGATTATACTGACACATGAGTTCTTCGTAACGTAACATTCATGTTGAACTTAGAGATACACCGCATACTAGGAAAATTATTCTTGTGCTAATATGTGAAACTTCTTCAAAGGCATGTAGAGCGTATAATTCCTGATCATGCGCACAAGCAAAACTCACCCTGCCTCAGCAACACCATAATAAACAACTTCACAGGTTGGAAGACTTAGGTGTCTTCTGTCTGGAAGCACTATGTTATTCAGCTGTATATTTGCTTCCATTACCATTTGCACCTCCATACATAAAATCAGCTCTGTCAGTTCACAAAATAAATAGGTGAATGTAGCACATTAAGTTAACCCTCAATTCTAAAATATACTCAGTTCAAACAATGAAAGAAGACGTTAAAATGAGTCAAGGCATATTAAATGAATGAGTGCATAATTGCAATTATAAACACGTCTCCCAACCAACACATCGCCATGCATTCTGTACAATACTGAGTCAAAGCCATCTCCGTGAAGAAGTACTAAGGGAAAAGAAGTTGTTGGGTTGTAATGTACCAGCAAACCCATTAAAAGAAAACTTTAATTTATTTATTATTGTAATTACTCAAAACTAAAAGATTTTCTGACATATTTTATAGTATGATGAGTTAGTTTAAATTTAAGTTTCGCCAAAATAGTTTATTATTTTTTTAATTTGAAAATTTAAAAGAAATAAATTAAAAAAATTAAAATGTAGAGTAAAAATATGATAAAATAAATACTTATTTAAAATATGCTTACAGTAATAACAATTAATATATTTTAATAAAAGTTATGGAAAAAGTTTAAATAAATTTTTAAATAAATAAATAATTAACCGATTAATATTTTAAGAAATAATTTTTTTAATAAAAGGGTTTATTGTAAATTTAAATTAATTAATTTTTATGATAAAGTTTCGGAAAAAATGTAAAATAATTTAAGGTTTAAATTTCGTAAATTTTCAAAATTTAATCGAAAAAATTTAATGAATTAATTTTGGGCGAAATAATTGAATTATTAAGAAATTTGTTTAAATATGTGAATTGTTGATATTAATAAATTTTGTGGGGTTAAATTATGACTTCGGATTTGATAATAATAAAAGTGGCATAAGCGCTACTTACATATAGGAACTTATTTCTTGTGTAGATGTAAAGAATATATATCCGAAATTTGAAAAAAATTTTTATAAACTATGTATATACTAAAATATTGTTTTGGAATATAAATGTGAGTAGAAAAAAGTGTGTAAATATAGTAAAATTTATTACGGATTTAGATTCTTTTAAATTAAATAAGTACAAACATCCAGCTGTATATCGAAATAAGTAGCTCCTAAATACCCTTATTTATTGCTTGTACAATGGAATTAGTCTTTTTCAATGTCAATAAGTAAAGTAAATGAATGAATAAACAATATTTTTAAAAGTGAGAATTGCGAAATGGATTATTATTCTCAATTTTTAAATTGATCATTTTAAAAATATTTAATAACTTCAATAGAGCGTCATAAAACATGTCAAAAGGTATAGATGCTTTTCTATGAATTGAGTAACAAATGGTTGTATCATGTTTGCAGTACCTTTGAGTTTATCTTAAACTATCTTCCATTTCAACTTAGATTATAACATGGATTGTCAACTACTTAAGTTCACATCAGAATGACTAAGTTTTGTCTAAGTCATAATTTGCAATAATTTAATATCAAATTTAAATCACATTTATCCGATTATAAAACTATGAATTTAACACGTTAACAAATGACGGCTATGGTCGTCCACTTTTTGACGACCTATAGACAAATGATAGATACAGCAGGCTTACATTTTTTCGTTAATAAAACAGAATCATAGATAGTACAACGTGTTTTAAGGTGCAAATTGCAGCCATTACCGTCGAGAGTTTTCCTGCAAAGAACTGTGGACATGTGTGATGATTTTCGATTTCAAACATGTAAATGATGTTTAATTTCCTATGGAAATATCAAATAATTATAAAAAGTTTGTTTCTGAGCACAATGTTGAAAAAGAAGTGGTTATATAATTTTCAATTGCTTTATTTCAATACGTAGCATTAAAAAGAGATGTGAGAATGTATGTTACGCTTTCGAAATTCGCTATCTAAAACGTTTTGGGATACTTCTGATGTGTATTTTATGAACACAAGAAGTAGCATAACAAATAAATAAATATTTTAAAAAACATCTTTAGTAATCTCATCTTGCAATGAACAATTTGGTTTAGCTGCGGCTCTTTTATTGAGTCATTTTTTCCAATACTGACGCAGAAGAACTGAAATTTATATTCATTCGTCATACGTTGTGTAATCTCCGTTGTTAGGGATTTTTTGTGAACTTTAATTTTTTAGAAAATTTTAAATTGAAAATCATATTTATAGTTAAGATAAGTTAAAATAGTTTTACGCAAATTATAAAAAAATCAAATTAAAAAAAATTGAAAGTCTCATTAAAATGAATGGTGTATAATCAAAATGCAAATAAATATTTTTCCAAAAATTGATTTTCAGAAATATATATTACACAATATTTTATAGATAATGTTTTACTAATTAAAATGGACTAAATATTTTGATGACATTAATTTACAATAGATTAAGGAATACTTTTTTTATAAAATTAAGTTATAAAAAATCATAATGTTTTATTGAAATTAATTGTAAACTGGAATTTATCTTAAAAAAATTTATAATCGAATGTTTTAAACACTTAAAATTAGGAATAAAAATTATTTAAGTAGTTAAATTTTCACATTAAAATATTTTAATCGGAAATCTAAAGATCTAAAATCATTTTGAAAATAATTTACACAAAAATAATAAAATAACATTTATGAATATTGATATTTATATTTAGAATTTTAAAATCTGGTTTATTCAAACTGGAAATATTGTTCCTCATAAACTTGTTTGTATAATGAAAGTTATAATAGAAATAAATTTTATTCATAACCCTTGATCTTAATCACAAACCCAATAACCGTAAAATAAATAAACAACGGATATTGCTGATGAAAGCAAAATAGATAGAAATATATATTAAAAAAATTTTTATCTTATCTAAATTTCTGTCTTTCTAGATCTCAAAGCCACATTTTTTAAAATATAATATAGTAATGTCTTAAGAAATGACGAACAATATAACGAGATCCGTTCAAGAGAATACATCTTTCCCTGGCAATTACTGCATTTGAACTGAATAATTAACTAATTAAATAATTCACTGATCCAAATAACAAATAACAGGAAATACATCTGAAAATAACTTTGATGATTCAATGTAAATTTTTGGACAAATTCCAAAATGTAATACTTAGTTGTACAAATAATGTTCTTATTTGGTAACTGCTTGAAAGAGGAGAAGTTACTAAGCTAGTTAATTAGTAAAATTAATTGTAGGTAAGATTATTTAATTAGATATTCCTGCGATGCATATTGGAAACATGTTCGACTATGTTATTAAAAAATGTATTCGGAAAGTCATCCCAAATTGACCCATGTTGTGTATTAAACGCGAGGTTGTCTCGTATCATAGTTGGCGGTTTCAATGAGCTTCCAGGTATTTATTCTTATTTAGTAAGATTAATCAAAATAAGCATAAATTTTTCATTCGATATTTTTCAATTAATTTTTCAAACCTGGCTCAATTTTAATTAACAAATGTAATTAGATATGCTAATATTCAATATACATATACATATGGGGGTTATGACTTCTTCAATTTATTTTATACTTTAATTTACAACAGCGTCAATGGAAGAGTTGTTTACATAAAAATAAAGAAAACAATAATTATTTTAATTTAAAAAAAAAATAATATGCCAGCTTCACACACAACTTCTCTGGTAAACATTTTCAAAGAGTATTAAATAATTATTTTATTAAATATTTCAAAAATATCCCTGTGGTGACGCTTATTTACAAAATCATGAGCAGAAAAACACGAACTCAATTTCATGATTTTATTTTTCAGTTAAAAAGATACGTAATTCATATTTCCAATTAATTATTTACAGGTTTCAATGAGATTCCAGGTATTTGTTTTTATTTAGTATGATTAATCAAAATTGCCGCAGTTGAGTACGTCGAATCTCGTCCGATCTCCGAAGTCAAGCAACCAACGGCCGCGTTAGTACTTATTTTGGGTAGGGAAATCGCGGGGCCATTGACTACATGTCAGGTTAGGCAATCTGTCTGCTACAGGTACCATGTAAACCTGTAATTCCTGTCCCATGGTCGAATAGTTGGCTACTAAACCGGCTGCCTCACCCTGAGCAACCTGGGAGGATCCATACCTGGAGAGGAGATAGGCGCCACCAGGTTCCTTGCCTACTGAGACACTCAAATATATATGCAAACCCAAGCCATATGCTTGTGCATAATTGAATGCACCCACGGCACAAAAATAAAATGCACCTACGGTACAAAAATAAAATTTACAGGTTATGTCTAAAAATCGATTGGACTAAAAATTAACTTGTTTATGTCATGAAAAACATTACTTAAATTATTTAAAAACAATAAAAAACCGTGTTTTGTTTAGCTGAACTAAATAAAATAACGGTGAAAACAATTTAATTTAATGAGTGACAATTTGATCTGTGGCGGTTTATTGTATCGGGATTTGAACTGGTTTTGGAAATGTCTTTTAAGAAATCTGATTCATTTATCGTTTGATATCTATCTAAGGCTAGTAGGGGAAAAATGAGAGTTCTGGACCACCCCCCAGGGGGGGTCGTAACTAGTTACCGTGGTTGCCATGGCAACGGTCGCGGTTACCATGGCAACGCTTCTGATTGGCCGCCCGGTTCCCTAGCAACGGTCGCGATCACTTTGGCAACGCTTCCGATTGGCCGCCCGGTTCCCTAGCAACGGTCGCGATCGCCATAGCAATGGTCGCGATCACCTTAGAAACGCTTCTGATTGGTCCACGGTTCCCTAGCAACGGTCGCGAACACCTTAGCAACGGTCACGATCACCATAGCAACGGTCACGATCACCTTAGCAACCGTTCTGGTTCACTCGGTGACGGTAACCAAGGTCATGGTTCCCAGGGTAACGGTAACCAAGGGAC
>MQRK01212740.1:0-12016 GCA_001938485.1 Girardia tigrina | reverse complement strand
AATATGTTAATAATGGCTATAGGAATATACAGCTAGGCATAAGATTTCAAATAATATCTAACACTAATGCATTTAAACTTATATACATATCAAAGTAGATAAACAAAGTATAAAGCTTAGAAACCGCCATTATTTTTTGACCAACCTAATATTTATAATGCTTATTGTTGATATGTTAAAGTGATGTATTATATATAATTTTAATATACGAAATTTTATTTAAATTTTTTTTAATTTTTAAAAAATATTTTTTTTTATAAAAAATAATACATGCCTCATTAAAACTCATTATAAGCCCCCATCGCTTTTTTGTCAAAAATGTAATACAATACATGACTTCTAATAGGGGGAACAAGGTAATTCGCAATAGTAATTCATCTTCATTTCTTCAAAATTTAAATTTTTAAATTTAAATATTTATGTGCATACATCTATATATAAACAGAGGAGAAAAAATTACTTTCTTTCCTTTCTTTTCTTTCAGGTTAACGTGACTGGTTTCTTCAGGAAAACTTCTTTGAGCATAATAATCACATAACCTTTAATTAACTTTGCAAAAATACATTCTTCTCCTTTAATAAAATTTACAATTGCAACTATAGTATAATCGAAGGTCAAAAATACCATACCGTGAAAGACAAAAGAAATAAATAAAGCTCAATAATTTAAATTTATTTTCAATAAATATAAAACAACGTTATATCGGACTAACTGATAAGCAAAAGAAAGAATTGTACAAAAGCATTATACACTATACATGAATTAGACTTGATTTTTTAATATATTTTATTTTAAAAAATCTCATTAAAACATTAATGTATTTACATTTTATTATTAAAAAAGTTTTAACATTAACCTTGTCTCTTTAATATTCAGTAATTGTTTACCTCATTCTTATTCATATCCTTTTACCAACATGTATATCCATATAAATACCATGGAGGATTCATAACAATGATAGTTTTATCCTTTCTTTGAAAAAAATATATATTAAAAATTTGCCGAACGAAATAATAATAAAAATCAACATTTAGCACAATACAGAAACGTTTCTTCGTTGTTTTCGTTTTGAAAGAGAACAAAAGCAAATAATTTTTGCGATTAAAAAGAAAATAATTTTTAAGAGTATTGACCTTCTTTATATTATATAAATATGAAAATTAAATATAAGATATAAAAAATCAATTTAAATATAGATTGTTTTTATAATTGTAATTCCAGTTTATTGGCAATAAATATTTATTATTGTTCTGTGGAATTTTTACTAAAAGTGGAGATATCCAAAGAAAAAAGAATCCTCCACAATTAGTGTCAGACCAAAAGGAATTATGCCTCCATCTAAAAAGAAAAATTCTTCGAAGAGAAATTTCCACCAGCTATTCCAGGAATTATTATTTTCATATCAAGATCAACAAGAAAATATATCACGGCTAAAAGAAAAATATAATTTTCTATCAAATACATTGGAAAAATTATTGTTCGATATACAAAACAATGTTGATTACTTTTCATTAGCATTAAGAATTTCCCAACCTAGAGATAAAGCGAAACATAATCAAATAAATCAGCTCAATTCTTTTTCTCACTTATCAATACCGAAAATTGGTACACTAATTCCAAACAGAATTTTTGTTAGCGGATTCCCATGAAATACTACTGAGGACGAATTAAAATTTTTCTTTTCGAGTTATGGTCCAATTAAATACGCAAATATAATAAATAATCGTACGGGATTATCGAAAAGAAGCTATGGCTTTGGACTTTTGAAAATCAAGAAATTGCTGAAAAACTCACCAAGAATGAATCTGAAACAATGATCTTTAAAAAGAGAAAATTAAACATTAAACAAGCTGTAAGAAAAAAACATTTATATCCTCGACAAGAAATTTCTGGAACAGTTTCATATCATGGACCAGTTCCATATGCTTTGCAAAATGGATCAACTTTATGTCAGGTTCCTATGCAACATTATTCAGCTTTAACTTCGTTGTCTCCACAATATGCAACTATGATGCTACATCAACCGACCACAACGATTATTTACCGTAACCTCAGTACGTTCATCAAATTCCTGCCGCCGTAATTCCTAACCCTAATTATGCACAACAAGTGGCATCTATGCAAAATAGACTGGGGTCTGCTGATTCGACCACTGCAGCACCGTTGGTTACATTAGCTGGATTAACAGCAGCTCCTCAATCTTCTTCACAATCTTCTAGTAATAATAGTTCTAATACGACTGCTCAAACATTAAAGGGGGTGGCTACTACAAAATCCCAGAGTCTTTCTCCTCATAATACAACACCTACTAAAACACATTTATTAAGTCCAATGACTAGTGCTTCAGGATACACAATTTTACATATTCCTCAAACTGACATTAAAACTTTAAACAAAACATTTCGGAACAAGACAGTACAGACCACTTCTTCTGAAAACTTATGATCCAGAACCCACAAGGACAATTACACGCAACACGAAGAAATTAAAGAAAATCATGTTATTAGCCAAATCATGTTATTAGAGACGAATTTCTCCACATACATTAGTAGTTGCATAAAACAAGATTATCAAAAGTAATATCATCCATTTATAAAAAAACAAAATCAAGTTAACATCACTTCCGTAGGTCAAATTAAGAACATCAACAAATTGTTAACTGAGGAAATCAATGAAACATTTACATACACTTTCTCTGACTTTAGAGCTTTAGTCAGAGATAACAGAACTGGCAGATTCGACGGACCATACAAAATTGTGAAAAATTAAAAAAATTCTTTCCTTTTGATCATAAATTCCTCAGGGATCGAGAAAAGCTGTCTGATAGCAGAAAAAAAAAGATATTGAAGTGTCGAAGAAGGATATGGAGAGTGCTGTTCGAAACTGTCAACGGTGTTGTAGTATTGATCCCGCCCCTATAAAAACACAAAAGGGATCATTATCGGTATACCAATGTTGGGAAAGATTGGCTATAGATCGTACTCATTACAAGAATAGAGTGCATTTATCAGTAATTGATTGTGGACCCAGTCGATTTTCTATTTGGAGAGAAGTAAAAACTGAAGGAGCCGCGACGTTATAAAAATTCTGGATAAATTATTTATGGAGCATGGAACTCCGACAGAAATCCTTGTTGACAATGGAGGAGTTTTTACAGGTGACCAATTTAAACACTTGTGTATTAAATGGAGTGTTAAGATAGACTATGGATATGCGCATAGACCCAATACGAACGGTATTGTGGAGCGCTGTCACTGTACGATAAAAGGAAGAGCGGAAAGATCGAATATTGCTATTGTTGAAGCTGTGTATTGGTATAATATAGGTCCTAAAGAAAGAAAAGATGGAATTAAATCGCCAAGTGATGTATTATTTAACTATAATTGGAGAAAAATGCGTGAAAAAATAAACGTGGAACCGATGAACGACGACTGTAGAATGTTCGAAAAAGAAGAGAAAGTGTATGTCAAACCGAGTCAACATGTTCGATGTACAAGTCAATGGAGTCGGGGTATAATCACAGCAAAAATTAATCACAACAAATACGAAATAGATGGAGTTCCGAGACATATTCAGAATATCAGAAATCGATCTGACAATCAGAATAATCCTGAAAACGAGTTTATTGATTATTTAGAAAGCAGAGAAAACGAGAGAGAAGCAGTTGATGAGGAGTTGAGTGTTGAAGAGATCATGGACCAAACAAATCGTGACGAACAACGCAGAAGCGAACGAGAGAAAAGAAAACCACCGTGGCACAGAGATTACGACATGTATACCTTATTTTTGGCGGGGATGTAATAATGTTGTTAAATATTCGAAAGTAAATTTGTTTAAATAAGTGATAAAAGATGCAGAAATTGTATTTGTGTGTTGTATTTAAATAAACTTTTTTTTCTATTACTGGTGAAACTACAACCTTAAGATAAGACTCCGTCTCGACTAAGAACATGGGTGACTCCCAGCCCAATTAAGAGTCCACTAACATTTTAAAATGAGTTTTCAAATGTTTTCTATCTTTCCATAAAAATTTAGTTAAACTTTCAAACACAGTAAGCAGTTAGAGCTTAACATATTGTTTTTACATCAAATATTATATTCCCCACGATCTCTTTTCAAACCCAAAATATAGGATTCATAAAATCTATTTTTATGAAAAACGTTCTTCGTTTTTAACATAGTTTATGAAGTCCAAAATACCAAAACATAATCCATCAGGATATTCAAAACCAAATTTATGTTGATAATTTTGTCAGGATTTGGTATGAACATGTTTTAATAATAGAGTTTAATAACCTTGAAACAAAGTAAATAAAACTAATAACCGTTAGTTGATACAAAATTGTATTTAATCTAGTAAATAGTTGGAAATTCTAACATTTTTAATTATTTTTTGTTCGAATATAATAATTAGAAATTTTTATTACAAAAGGGAAAAATTTATTCTTATAAATGTAAAATATATTAATATTTATAGAGTGAATTTGTGTAAAAAAGTGTTTTCTTTTATTTGGGATCTAGAAAATTCTGAAGTTTTTTTTAACTAAATCGTTGCTGAGCAATTTTAAATTTTCGTCATTGCAATGACTTCCGAAGTCGAATATCGCAGTGTTATCAACTTCTTTGTGTAGCAGAAGATGTACAATGAACTATATTTTTTGCAGTAAAGTTACCTACATGACTCCCCATCTTTATAAACTGTTAAATATTGGGTCAGAGAGTTTAAAGGTCGTCGCATCTCCATTTTTGATCAAGAAAAATCACGTCAGCCGCAAAAAAAGTTTTGAAACAGAAATTTGAGAAAATAGCCCGAGAAGAGCGTCGAATTAACATGAAAATGTGGTCAACAAAGCTTAACATCAATGTTGGTACAATCCTCACTAAATTGAAATCAATTTGTATCAGAATAATGTGCTCCAGATTCTTATCTCGCTTCTTGACTGGTGAAATCACTAGAAATGCAGTCAGAATAACTTGAACATGTGAAATTAGCATGGTAAGACTTTTCTGAAAAATTTATTAACGGAGGATGAAACTCTTTTCATTATGTATTTATCGGAAATAAACTTGCATCAGGAGAGTGGCAATTGCCTTGAGATAAGCCAACTTTGAAAATTAAAACGGGGACAAGTCATGGACGAGAGATGATGTTTTCCATTTCCTTGGATCATAAAGGCGTTATTCTCATGGATTTTGCGGATAAAGGTAATAAGCAACAACGTTGCTTATTACAGCCAAGTCATGGCAACTTCTAGAAAGAAATGAAAGCAGAAGTACATGCAAAAGTTGTTTTCCACAACAATGTGCCAATGCATACAGCGAATATTTCTCGGGCTGCGATTGAAGGTATTGGAGTAGTGCTTGTGGATCATGTCAAATCACAGGCCAGATCATAGGCCAAATTTTGACACCAAGTTGATTTTTCATTGGCGGAAGTGTGTGGATTAAAATGGACATAATGTTGAAAAATGATGCAAAAATACGTAAAGTTGTTGTGTTATAACAAGAATTTTCATATAAAAAATTTTAATAACCTTGTTTATATTTTCCATGGTGTTTGCAAATGATTTTGGCGTATATCGACAATTTTTATTTTTATTTCACTGAAATGTAATTAATTTCATTTTTGAATAATTATTTTGTACACTTTCCTTCGATTTGTAAACATTCGTGCAGCTTCGTGTTTTGTATTGAGATAACAAGAAAGAAAGATCATTTGTTTGCAAAGGGCAAGGAATCTGGTTCTATTTGTAATTCGTTTTTATTGTCAGAGGGGTACTTATTAAATGTACCACGCAATTAGAAAATTATTATATTTTAAAATCAATAATAGAAAGATTAGAAAGCCAATAATATATTCTTACTAAATAATTTAATTATTGAATGAATAGACTGTTTGTGTACAATGTCATTCTCCAATTTATGTTATCTTACTCTTTACATTTGATTATTTTATTAATTTAAAAAATGGGCGTACATTGACCATTCGACACGCTTCAAATCACTTTTGAATTAACTGAATAATTTAAATTTATATTTGAGTTCTTAAATTTGATTATTGAACGCTTTCCGGTTTTTAAGTCTACTTTTACCTTTTCAAATAAGGAACAGTCATAAACAATGTAATACGATTATAACGACATAATTTG
Source organism: Girardia tigrina (assembly GCA_001938485.1). Taxonomy (NCBI): domain Eukaryota; kingdom Metazoa; phylum Platyhelminthes; order Tricladida; family Dugesiidae; genus Girardia; species Girardia tigrina. The sequence continues at coordinate 5,867 of MQRK01212740.1, read as the reverse complement.
ATCATTATAAACTGAAAACAGACATTGATCAAGTTTAGATTATGTTCATGAGAATAACATCTAATAAGATTATATTTATGCTGATATTCTTTAAACCTGAGTGGCATTTTAATTTTCAAGATTTTATTTTTTTCATTTTGTCTGCAAAATGTATTTTCGAAATAATAAATTTCCTAAAAACTTTTAAAAAAAACAACGACTTGATTTGGGATTGTGTCTATCCTAATCAGATGAATAATTAATAATTTAATTCTTATTATCTGAAACTAATTTATTAGGCATTATTACGGCTTTCAAAAAGGTGATCCAAATTGTGAATGTAATAAATGCTGTACCAAATGTATGGGTTCTCTTAACAAACGCAATAACAAAAATTCAAAATGTTTGAATAAAAATTGTAATGCATTTAATAAAATAAAATAATTACTAAATATAAAACCTACATTAATTTATTTAATCTTACAAAAGAACTAAAATTTGCTATTACATATTTTTACCTGAGGTCGGGTACTTATCGAACACACCACTTATATGTCAACAAAATGTCACGGTAATTATAATGATAGTAGTGAGTTTTAACCCGGCCTGCTGGTCTTTACTGGTTGCTACAATTTTCATTAGTTTCAATAATTTCTCTAAATTATATTGTTCCTAGGAAAAAAAACCCGACATGTATGACAGAGGAGCTAAATTTTCGTCTTTGAAAGTTTCTGTTTTAATTTATAAATCATAATTATAATTTATTATTTCGAACTGGGTATTTAATTTTCAATTTTTTTAAATTTAATTTTTTTAATTTAAATTATTTTATAATAAGTAAAAAGAAACTATAAGAATAATAGTACCAATAATACAAATAATAATCGATAATAACTCAGGATAAGTAGGTTAAATTGCAAAAAAAACAGTTTAAACTTCAACAACTTTCAACATACAATTTTTAAAAAACTTCTCCTTCTAAAAATGGTTTACTATGTTTGGTAATTTTTTTCGCAATAAAATAGCTAGCAAAAATGAAAATTCCTTTTGTTTGAAAAGATATTTAAATATTAATTTCTGACCACTAAAGGACTTTTGTAAAGATTTATATTTTATTTGTCTTTCTGTTTTTGTAAAACATCGTAAAACGCTTTGAGCAAAAAAAATAAAATTAACTTTTTGAGATCATTTGATTTGTTGAATCGATATGTTGTAGCAAAATACAACTTCCCTGAAAATTTTAGCTCCATAGCATCATGGAAAGAGGGTTAATATTGCAAAAAACAGTTTAAAAATTTGTAGATAATCGTAAAACGATTTTTGCCGAAAAAAATTAAATTAATTTAATCATTATCTACTTATGATATATTTATATATATATCTTAATTAATATTTATCTTAATAATCCTAATAAATAAATTATATATTTTTAAAAACAAATCACACTCACTATAATTAAAGAAACAAAATAAGACCAGTCCCAAAAGGAATGAGCATCTTGTACATAATACATTATATCCACCCAACTCTCCATACTTATCACCTAAAATAGATTATTTTATTTTAATTGGTAAAAATATACTATTTCATACTTGGAAAATTGCCACCCACGCAAATCCAATATTATCAAAATTTATCGCACCAAAATAAGGATTGTTGGCTCTTGCTTCACATTTACTATAATACTGATTCCAATTAACACAGGACACATTTGTGGGAAAATTATCGGAATTTGGAGATGCCGAATCATTGCAGATTCGAGCTTCTCCAGACGGCAGCCAAATGACACTAGGAGGTATATCGGAACATTTAATTAGTCCATTGAAGTTATCAGGAGAACAAATAAAATCTTTGAAAGGTCCCAACTGCGTTGTCGATTGATTAATTTGATAATAATCAGAAAGATTTAGTCTAAATATTAAAAATCATTTTTCTTTTTTAAACAAGAAAAAATATCTATTTCATTAATAATTGAATTATTATTATTAAAAAAATGAACTCCATTTTTCAACATTTATTTTATTAATTAAGTTTGGTGGATTGCATGTCATCTTTAGACTAAATTAACATTAGTTTTCGAAGATTTTATATGACGATAAGTGCTCATTATATAATCAATTATGTAATAAAGGCACTATGTGAAAATATTTTACAGAGAGGTTGAGTGTGAAGCTTGAATAATAATTTTCAGATCCATTCATCTTATTAATTAGGTCTCACACGTTAGTCCGTCCCAATCTTTTAAAAATCGATTGTACGGAATTTGAAAAGCATTTTTTCGATTTTTTTACAATTTAAATTATTTTCGGCAGTATAGTTTTCATTATCCAATCGACTATCCTCTTTCATCCGTTTGGAGAGATGATTTTAAATGTTTAAAACCATCTAATAGGTTTAACAATATGTCAGCTGAAATTAATTACTAAAATAATTGTGGAGAAATTGTGTTAAATATTTTGTAATGAATTTTATTAGATATTGGTTTTCTGAGGACGTTATCTAAATATTGGGACGGGTCAAACGTCCAATAATCGAAATCGTCCTTTTTCGTCCCGGTTGTGGTGGTAACCGATATGAAAATCGATTTAATCGGTCGCCGGGTCGACGGTTCCGTTTGTGAAACGTCGTGGTTCGCGACTTTCCTATATGAAATACGCATATAGTTCTCGTTGCCGGTGCGAACATAATCTCGTCCCGATTGAAACTGGTTCATGACACTGATCCTTCGTCCAGTGAACGTAGTGAACATATGTTGGATTCTGTTCGGCAGATAAACTTGTGGTACCGATATTTTCATATCGTTGCGAATCGATAGATATCTTTTTACCGGGAAAGAATTTGTCGCCATTCGCGAAAAACTGAATTCTCAGAGATTTGCAGTCGTACAGATGGATGGTTCCGTCGCCGAGCGACTTGCACGATATTTCTGATTCCGTTGATCGGAAATTTTTCGTTCGGAATTATCGTCAGGTTCATTCGAAAATTGAATTTTTATTAATTTAATCGAAAATATTCATTCAAAAAAGGGTTATATAATAATTTATTTTATTAAAACAAAATCACTTTTAAGCATGATTTTTACATTGACAAAAAAAATTAATTTTTTATACATAAAAAATGAATAATTTCTCGACACACCAAAAGCATAATTTTTATATGAAATGAATAGATTTTTGTTGAAAACTTGTTTTTGATAATTTAATTTTGTTATGTGAAAGAAAATGTTGTGGTACACAATATATTCTTTCTTAATATTTAAAACATTATGCTAATGGTTTGGAAAATTATACTAATGACTTGGAAATTGTGTATAAAGGAAGGGGAAAATAATACTTTTCGTATCTTTGCTTCTGTGACAAGTTTTACAATTCATATTAATTATCAAATTTCCCATCCATCTCTTTCGATTAAAGACTATCTTTCGATGCTTTTCTTGCTTTTAAATCTTTTCATCAATAAAATTTGATAATTTTGATATAAATCAGTAGATAATTATGCGACTGCGATTGACTAAGTATCCAAACTATCATCTCCTGATTTATATAATTTCAATCATTCTCAGTAATCATAGCCTAAACAATAGCATCACCATCACACTAAACCTTCCTCTCATACAGTACTGTTTAAAAAGAAAAGGATTAAAGAAATATACAGTACAATTATTATTATTGATTTTACTATTATTATTATTAGTTATTGCAATTATTTGTTTAAATAAATGAAAAATAATATTCAAATCACAACTGGAAAATAATTGCCAAACGACAGTGAAAATAAAAACGATGTACAAAAGCAACAATTAAAATGTTGATGTTGTTTAAAGATAAAATTGTCGAAGCAAATTTGCTTTCCTTTTAAATCTGACTGATTAAAAAACACTTTAACGAACTTCAATTGTTTTTCCACGAGATCTATTCTCACATTTTTTAAATTGATAATTTATTACAATATCATTATTTTTTTAGAATAAATAAAAATTAAGTTAAAATAATTTTTACTTTACTACTTGTCAAATAGCAAAACAAGATGTATTGTTTTCATATTCAAGTTTTTTTGTTGTTGTAAATGAGTTAATTTTACTGAAAAACGACTTATCATTTAAACCGCTGGGTGTCAATTGATCGCATACAAATTGGTAGGTTCATATTCGCCGGCTAAAATTGTCCGGGCTGTTAAATGATCGAGTGAAAATTGATCAGGTCAAAACCGATCGGTAGAAAACTAATCAGTTGTCTATTATTTCTTAAGACAGTTACTGTAATCTAATAACCTGACAATCCATGCTAGTAAATAGTAAAATTTCTTAGTTAAAATAATCAATGACCATTTTTTAACGTTTATTTGAAATATTTTTTAAATAAAATACAGTTTAGTTGTTAGGATTGAAAAATATAAGTTACAATTTTGAAGTAATAATAAGAAATTAATTACCAAAATGCTAAATAAGAAAATAAAAAACAAAAAAATGTGTAAGAATTTTCATACGTTGCTTATCAGCACTGGAGAATGTGTGGATCATATTAAATCAATTTATATTAAGTCATATGTTTGGAAATATGTTTGTTTGTCATTATATGTTTATGTGTTGGTATAAAGCTCTTGTTTTTATTCTAATATGTTCAAGATATCATTTAAAAATAAAAAAAGCAAATTTCAAATTTGAATTTTTAATTCCGATTTTAATAAATTATATATGTACATTTACATTAAAAGAAGTAATTACTGTTAAAAATAAAAAGGAAAAAGAAAAAAAATCTCTTTAAAATTATTTGATTTAATATGAAAGAAAATTTATGACTAAAAAAGAATGTATATATAATTTGTTATGCTTGTGTTTTGTTTCATTATATCAAATGAAATTGGAAAAAAAATTGGAAACCAATAAAGATTTAATTATTGATTGACTATTCTTAATTAATTATTATTAAATACATAAATTTATATTAAAACAGCCAGAAAGAAAGCCAATAAAGGGAAAATTTCAGCAAATAATACGTCTGTGAATTACATTAAATAGAAGAAAGAATATACAAAAATAAATTGAACTTTAACGTGGATTTTATCCTTTACTCATAGGAAATCACAAAGAATTTTAAATACCATAATAAATAATGTCTAGATTGAATAAATCGTTCCCCGTTGTCTCATGGTTCAATTTATCAGACACGTTCTTATTTCGAAACCATACAGGAGATCTCTAATATTTATGAAACTAATACAATAATTTGCTGGAAAACCGCCCTCGTTAGGGCGAAAATTATTGATCGCAGGACTGCTTCCGGGATATCGGCGGCTGCGTTCCTATTGACCCGAACGCTAGTACCTAGCCCCGCCGGAGGCTTGGTGTTTAAAATCAACACAGATAATAAAAGTAATTTTTAAGAGTTTTCAATATGTTATTATCAATTTTCACGCGATCAATTGACAGCCCGGTCAATTTTAATCGGCGAATATGAACCGACCAATTTTAATGCGATCAATCGACCAGATACACATTTAAACATTATTTTACAATGTCAATTTGGAAAATAATTTATTTAAAAAAAATAATATTCATTTCTCAAATAAAATTATTTTTGTTTATTTTTATTAAAATTCGATTAATAAAAATTGTTTTTCTATTTTTTTCATGTGAGAAAATTTGAGTAGTATATAAAATTAATAAATTATTTTTTTTAAAAAAATATTAAAACAACAAATCTTCGGCTTTATGTTAGAATTTTTGTTTCGTTCATGAGTTATGAGCTTTTGAATTATTCATGTAAAATTAGATGATGCCACATCCTCCATAAATTATCGTTTTATGACAGCAGAATCATATTTCAAATGAATAAAAAACGCTGGCTCAATATGATGGTGATTAAAACAATTGATTTTAAAAGAAAAAA
>MQRK01212731.1:24665-35822 GCA_001938485.1 Girardia tigrina | reverse complement strand
TTAAAACCACTAAGTCGTGGTCCGATCCACAATCGAAGCTTGGGTAACTTCGGATGTTTGTCATTCTATTGCATCAGTGTTTCTCTGATAGAAAAAGATCAAGCAATTCTCTCCTTTTTGTTCTTGGGTGGGTCCAACTCGTTCTCTGCTTGATTTGTTTCCTGAAGAATGTATTCTCCACGCGCAAACCACAGGATTTTGCCATGTCAACAAGCAGTTCTCCGTTCTCTGAAGTGCGGATCCCGCTTGTGCATGGACCCACTACAGAGCTGTTTTCATCGCATCGCTTGAGCCGACAACTCAGAATAAGACCATTGTCACTTTCGATGATGATTTGATTTATAAATATCTTTTATCAATTTTTGTTTTTTTCTTTTTTTGTTGTTATTGGTTTTATTGTGTTTTGAACAGATAATAGATTAGATAAAATTCAAGTCGAATAAATCCGTCTTACACTGCTGCAAGAGTTCACACCCCACTGGTTACCGTGAAATAATTGCCAAACATGGTATCAAAAAAACAGGTCAAAATTCCCATATAATGGGATTTTCTTCTATCAACGTCAGATATAGAAATGGAGTTTATTAGAGAAAACTCTTTCAGAATTTATATTCTCTGCCAAAACGCGACGAATGCTCACTCACGTTGATAAAAATCAAAAACAAAAAAAATGATCATAAACACCACACACATCACGCTCAAGAACGCTTATATACAGAGAACACCAGAACAAATCAAGGTCATGTACAGAAACAAATGAAAGATACCCACATACCAACTCAAATTACTCGGAAGTGTGGTATCACATCATCCATTCTATTCACCAGATTTGGTTCCCAGTGACTATTATTCGTTTCCTAACCTAAAAAATCTATATGTTTTGGGAGAATATATTGAAAAATAAATATCTTTTCAAATTTAGTTTTTTTTAATGTTAGCCTAAGAACTTTTCTAACAGCCCACGTAATATGCTAAATACTTTATTAAAGTATTTATAGTTAATACATTTTATTTTTAATAAATGGAAAAATAAAAAAAATTCGTTTTCTTAAATTAATCTTTCCTAGATATCCTTTTCTATTGGTTTCTTTTGACCAAATGCGTATCTTTTGTTTTGTATTTATCCTGCCAGGCAATATATGAACAGCGAGTTGTGTTTTGATGGATGCAGCACGGCTTTGTACGAATTAGAGATGGGCGATTGTGACCCGAATCCGACCCGGTATCGGATTAGCGATATGTTACTTCAGGTCTGGTCGGGTTCGGGGTGAAAAATTTCCGATTTAGCACAATGTTTCAAAACCAACATATATTGGTTACCATTTACATATAAGTTTAGAAAATTAATTTCTGTAAAAATATTTATACATATAAATTAAATATACTAAAAATCAATACGTTCCGGCTTCAATCGAGATCTACCCACGACAATAAAGCAAATTTATGTTGTGCGTTGGAATTGCGATCTTGTCTTGTTGTAAAGCGTAGAATCCGCATAGGACAAACTGACAGTAAAAATAATCAACAGTGGCAATTAAGTTCTCCAAAATAGCATCAATAAGTGTCTATTGGATGATTTGATTAGCTTTCTGATAGAATTTCGTCGAGCATCAAACGATTTGGAGATTGACCAAACTCCAAAAATCCACCGGGTACTTTAGTGGATAAGGCGGCTGCATTTAAACATTTTAAACATTTTTTGTATGGGAAAAGATTTTTGTTACGAACGGATCATAAAGCTATCACTTTTATGATGACTACGAAAAACTCTATTACACCACAGTTTCAGACATGGATAAATTTTCTTAGTGGACTTGACATGAAAATAGAATATCGGAAAAGTGAGACACATACAAATGCTGACGTGATGTCTAGAAATTCTTGCGAATTGTGTAGTCAATGTCAGACGATGCATGAAGAAGCCAAGAAAAGAAAGATCAATTCGAGAATTCTTGCATTGAACGAAGAGTCAGAGGGTTTCAAATGGCAAAAGAATAATGAAGAAATAAAACAAATTGTTGAAGATATCAGAAAAGAGAAAACGAGGAAATGGACACTAAAAATGACGTCTAGGGAACTCAGGACAATAAATACTGGATCCAAAAAGAAAAACGAACAGATTTTATTGAAGAGATGCACAAACTATTATGCCATGCTGGTAGTAAAAAAGTCTATAACTATCTTCGAGAAGATTTTGACATGGAAAATATGAGAAATTTCATTAAAGAAACAGTCCAAAGTTGTTTAAATTGTCAAAAGAGAAAGACATTAACAGCGAAAACGAAAGAAAAACATATAAAGTGGTCGGCAGATGAACCTTTTTAGAAAATATACATGGACGTCTGTGGACCATTCAAAAGAAACATAAACGGATATCAATACGTACTTGCAATAGTAGACCAATTCAGTAGATATACTAGCCTGAATGCAGTTGCTAGTCAAGATGAAAAAATAGTTCGTAGAGTAATATTGGACAGATGGATATGGAAATTTGGACCTCCAAAAGAAATCCATGATGATAGAGAAAAAACATTTGAATCGGCTTTGTTCAAAGATACAGTTAAAAGGTTAAAAGTCGAGATAATCTATTCAAGTCCATATCATCATAATACAAATGGGATAGTGGAAAGACAATTTCGAACAATCAGAGATGCTATAAATATTAGAATGAAGGACGGAAACCACAGAGATTGGACAGAAGTTTTGTTACGACAGGTGTTTCATGACTGAAATAATATTTGCGAGACGATTAAGACATTGGTGAAAGAACAATAAAGAAACTAACGGAAACCAAGTTAATGTCGAACAAAATGTGGAGACAAGAAGAGTTTTTGACGTTGGAGACAGAGTGTTGATAAAAAAGAAAATATATCAAAAGAAGATGACCGTTACATAGATCGGCAATTGTGTTGAAACGAAATCACAAAAGGAGTTACGAGTTACAGGTCGAAGATGGTTGAACTTTTATTAAAAATTCTGAATGGCTAAGGCCATTTAAATCGAGGGGGATGTGAGGAATGTTTTGAATTGTGTGTTGATATTGTGCATGTTTTATGTTGATTCGGAATGTGCATCTCCTACACAGATAAATGATTGGTATATTCTTTGATTCCTACTAATTAAAAATAATTTAATTTAATTTTAAAGTAAAAAGATTTAAAATAATTTTTGGATGTATTATTTATTTTTTAGTGTAATTTAAAATTTTAATATATTAATTTAATATGTTCTTTTTTAAAAAATTTTAGATTTAATTTTAACCAATTAGATTCTTTATAATTAATAATTTTTATTAACAGATTTTCATTTATTGAAAATAATTAGTATGAACTCAGAAATATATCGATCAAGAAAAATGTCAAATAGTGAATGCGCTTGTGATATTAATAAATTTTGTATAACTCATATTGATGTTGTTAATAAGCTTTACAAGAGTTCATGTTACTTTTCGAGCAATATTTATAGGGCAAGCGATTTACAGTAAGAACTGATCATAAAGCACTGGTGTATATGAAGAGTACTTCCAAACCAATAACTCCTCAATTCCAGATATGGTTAGCAAACATGCCAGATTTTGACTTTGATTTGAAGTATAGAATAGGTGACGAACATAGAAATGCAGATTGATTATCACGGCTATACGACGACGTTTGTGCACAATGTGAAACAAAACACGTAGAACCAAAATCAACAAAAGCAAGGATGAAACACGTCGATACCGTGGTGATTCAGTCTACAATTCAATGGATAAAAGACGAACAAGAAAAGTTCTCAGAGTTGAACCAGGTCAAACAAATACACGAGATAACAGAGGGATAAAAGAATGAAATCACCAAGGAGTTATTACAACTAAAGGACCAATTAGTTTATCAGAATGGGTTATGGGGTAGGCAAGGAAATTGTTTACCATTGGTTCCAAAGCAAATTAAGAGATTTAATCAGCAAAATACACAGAGATTTGTCATGTAGTTATCAAAAAGACAAAGTATATCCAAAATCATTTTATGCTACCAGATTTAGCGAAAGAAGTACAAATCGTTATAGGAGAATGTCAAGAATATATGCGCAGAAAAATTCCAAATGAAAAAGCAAGAGAAGTTGATTCCAATAAGAAGTGACGAGTTTTTAGAGCAAGTCGTGATGGATATCGCATATGTGGGTGACAAGAATAGCATGGTGGATCGGTTTTCGAAATTGGTCTCCTTGACAGAGATTAGAACTCAAAACGAAGACACCATAGTTCAATGCGTGTTGATAAAATGGATATATAGATATGGGAAGCCAAAAACAATATTAACAGACAATGGAAAATGTTTTACTGGTGGAAAATTTAAAGATTTTTGCAAGAGATACAGAATTGAACAAAGATTTAGTAGCCTATTTCAACATCAATCAAACGGGTTGGCAGAAAGAACTATTCGAACAGTGAGAGACATGATAGTAACAAGCAGAGGAGACACAGACAAACGATCATGGTGACAAATTTTTCCGAAGATAGAATTCTGTCTGAATGCAACAGTTTAGAGTACGACCGGATATTCGCCCTTCGAAGTTGTGTTTGGTAGAAAAATAAACTTACATGGCGCAGTAGGAATAGCTAAAACGGGAGAGCAACGTGATCAAGATGAAGGTAAGAGAAAATTTAGAGAAAGCTGCAAGACGAATGGAAAATTGGGAGAGAAAAGAGAACAAAACGATTTTTCGAGGATGATCAGAAAGTCTTTGTAAAACAAGATCCTACAAAACTGAGAAAGGACACTTTCCAATTCGATGGACCGTACCAAATTTTAAGACATATATCGCCACACCAATTGGAACTACATAATCTAAAAGATTGAAACATAATTCGTCGAAGAATTGAGTGGATTAAGAAAATAAATAACAAATTGATAAGTAAGACACTTAATCCGCCCAAACAAGTCTCTCTTCCACTTTGTTGAAAATATTTAATTAGTTATTGTGTAATATGTTTGTGTAATCATCAATTTGCAATAAGACAGTGAAATTGTTGTTAATTCAGCCTGAAGATGGTGGAAAATCAACCGAAACATTTATAAAAAATATTCCATGAGAATTATGGAATACAAATGGGAAAAGTCCCGTCCAAAAAGAATACAAAACAAATCTGGGAATTCCATTAAAATCGATAATTTAATATATTTATCTATTGAGAAATTTACAAAGTCTAGCTATCATAAAAGAAATAGTAGTATAAAATACAAATTATTACAAATCAACACAAACCCAGAAACTCAAATCAAGGCATTATGTGACACATGTACAATGAGCAAGGACAAAAGTTATTCATTTCTTATAATATTGATGATAAATAATAATTGTGCATTTGAGTCGAGAAAATGTCACTGCCAAACATATAATACTGTTCTCAGCATGGAATAAGAGAGATACTGGATTACAAGTGGACAATATATATATATATATATATATATAGATAGATAGTAGATATATTTACACATCGAACAATATTGTCTTCCATCCCACCAATATGACCTCACACGAATTACATAATTGCTTTTGATTGCGTTTCCCAATGATATGTTTCAATACAAATTATGACCAATCAACCAATCAACCAATCGATATTACAACACAGAGTTATTTCACAATTAAATCAAATGGAAAATTAAAAACAAATACAAATCGTTAAATAATAGAAAGAAAACATTTAGGAAACGCAATAATAATAATAATAATAATAATAAAATACTGATTATAATAATCATCGATAATAAGGGCAGACGGTCGCCAAATTACAATTAAAACAAATACCATAAAAATAAAGAAAAAGAACGACAAAATAATGACGGTGATTGTGAGAGTATATATATATATATATATGGATATAGATATTTCAATATACACTTTGTTGTAGTAATGATTAATCGATGAAGGTGATGATGATAAATACTATATTAATAAAATCGAATCGTTGCAAATCAGCTAATACTCTTTTCTGAATCTAAAGATGAAGAATCAGAGCGGCCTGATGAGGAAGAGTCAGACGATGAGACCGACGATCGAGCGACTTGATGATGGGACTGTTGTTCTGAAATGAGACCGATTAAGAATACCCATTCATTGATTGTCAGTGAAACAAGATATCAATTTGTAAATTTTTGTTTAAAATTTCATGAAGAGATCAAAGAAAATTTGAATGTTTTCATATGGCCCGAGTCGATAGCATAGTACATTATGGCAAGTGTGTACGCAGAAAAATATTTCGGGAGATATAATATTATGTAATACTTGTTTTCTTTTTCCAATTAAAAAAAATAAGATAATTATTATTCAAATAATAAAATTGAATTTACCATCGAAATAAATTTAATACAACTAATTTCACTTGGTCATTACTGGCTTCTATAAATAGGAGGATTTCGTTATCTGCAGCATGTTTTATGTTTTGAGGAAAAAAAATTTCTATGTTCTGCAATACTTACAGGTAATTAAGATCACAATTAGATTTTTTCAATGGGGGTGGGATTTTCATAATTTTCAAAATCTTAATTGTTTCGGATAGTTCACCTTTTAAACTTAAGAGTTTTAACTTATTCTAATTATTATTCAGTTAAAAAACTGAAATGTAATAAAGATCATAATTGAATTTTTATTTGGATAGTTCAAAATTTAAAATGTTAAACTTATTCTTAGATAATTTAGATTTTAATTCAAACTTTTCCAGGGGAGATTTATACCTCTAATGCGCCCCCTACGTACGCGCCTGTATTAGGGGTCTTCTATTGTCAGGTCACACGCGATATATCTATAGAAATTCTAATTTCATTCAGATTAATGTGTCATTTTTGAACAATTAAAAAATAATTTTACCATTAATTACATTAAAAAAATTTTATTTTAAATTGTTTTTTTTCTTATTAAAAATGTTATTCGATTAATAATGTAAAAGATTTATCTGATACTCGAAAAATTTCGTCACAAGACAGGTCTATTTAGTTTTTTCAATCAGAACTTAAGTTTAATAGTGATACTGAATATTAAAATGTTACTGAAAAAAAGAATTTGAACCATTTTTGAAAGTTAATTTCGAGAAAATGAATATAAATCAGGAGAGAAGAATTTCAGAAAATAGATTATGAACTGCAAAATCAAAAATGAAATAATAATTTTCTTTTCTTCCAGGATATATTTTTAAGATTAATTTAGTTTTGGAAAAAGCTGGTATTATTGAAGACAATAACTGTAAAGTAACATGACCCGAGGATTACTAGTAGTAAATGGAAAAACTGGTAAAATGGAAAATTGTATGGAAAAATTAAATTTTCAGAAAGTCTCTTGTCATAAAGAAAAGTATAAGCATAATGTATACGCATTTTGTATCGTAGATATCTTCTTTATACCTCCAAATGATATAGGGCCTCCAACCAGATGTCGCTATGTAATTTGTTAGGTATGGTGTTTAGGATGAATGAAGACTTCCTAATCATTAAATTTTTCGATGCAGACATACTTTAGTTAATAGTTTAGTCGACTTTGTTGAACGAAACACGTACACTCAGAATCTCATCCACCATACTCTCCGGACCTTGCTCCGATAGATTATCATCTTTTCTGCTCCTTGCAGAATTTTTAAATGGAAATTTTTTTCATTAAGACCAGGCACTGAATGAGGCTGTCCTTGGCTTATTCCACTGAAAACCGACCAAGTTTTACGAGGAAGGAATCAATAAGTTGAGAACACGATGGGAACAGGCCATAACAAATAATGGAGAGTAAATTTTAAATTAGTTTTTATTTTGAAAAAAAAATTTATTTATTGAAAAATAAATGTATGAAAAAAAACGGAAGTTATTTATGACTCAACCTAATATTTTAACGAAGAATTGATTAAAAAAATAGAGTTATGTTCTAATCAAATTATTGATACAATAAATATTTGGGGGGCTCAAATTGATCTCAATTGGTAATGGTGTAACAAAACAGAAATAGAGAGACTAATTAACGATGAATCTACAGGGTGGACAATAAGGAATGCATTTTTTAAGTCTTTATTATTCAATAACTATAAACAATAACTAATAAAAAAGTTATGCAACAAGTAACATGATAGATGGGGTTAAAATAAATGTTGAATGTGGCCCCTATTCTCTTGAATAATTAAGTCACGACCAACCAATTTGAGTGCATTTCGCAAATTGAGCAAAAACAAATGAATATCTAATGAGTGACGTGTTGTGGTCTGACGAGTCATACTTCTCATTGATGGTGTGGTCAACCGTCATAATTGTGTCATTTGGGCATACAATATCCCCATCCCATATTAACTAAAGGCATTCACTCACCGTAGTTGTGTGTTCACACACACATTCTTCTACGACACAACTGTAAATCAACATAATTATGCAGCAATGTTAACAGACCATGCGATAACACAACTACGAGGTGGACGAAAAATAATGGAGCACTACCACATTGTGCTTTTCCAAGTGTCCGAGATTTTTTGGTGAAAACCGAGTAATTGGAAGAGGTTATGGCCATCCTTTGCCTCCGAGGTCACCAGATCTAACTTCAGTGGATTTTTATTTTGGAGGAACGCTCAAAGCTCGTGTGTATCATCATTTCATATCAAGTGATTTAAATGAGCTGAAAGTTATTAGTTATTGTTTCTAGTTATTGAATAATAAAGATTTTAAAAATGTCATTCTTTATGGTTCACTCTACATACACATACATACAAAGAACTAAAGCTAGGTCGAAGAAAGGCGAGAGAGCCGACTGTTCGGGGAAGAAGCGACTCACTATCAGCAAGTTTACGCTTTTCTAGTATGCTGCACTGCAAAACTATTTCAGCATCCACTGTTAATGCAACAATCCTCAATGAATATTTATGAGTTATGCTGTTTTAGAGAGAAGTGCCATGTTCGATCCTTGATAATGCAGGGATACATAAATCCACAGACACCCAAGAAAGAGTGAGCCAATTCAATTTTTCTTTTTTTTATGAATTTTTAAATTTTGGTCCCCATACTCCAACATGTAAAATAAAAATGGGATCAGAATTAGGTTGAGTATTGAGGAAAGGGGAAGCTTTGAAGACACGAAGATTGTTCTGGTTACTTTAGATATGTCTTGAAAAACCGGACCACCATTGGGGCAGAACTTCCATATCAGCATCAATAAAATTAAGGGCATTTTTGTTAAGATCTTGATATTTTTTAAAGTAAAATATTTTCAAGTAAATATTGTGTGTCACTTAACTTCTGTCCCAATAGTCCTCAGGTGGCCTTTAAAAACACACTAATATTTTACCAAATTTAACCAAATTTGGACTGAATATTATTCAGACTGTCATAAATACTGTGTTAAAATTTCAAAGCATAAAATTGAAAAAAAGTAAAATTTTGTTTTATTAAAGTATTGAAATTTTAAAAGTGCAGCGAATTCAAATCAAGCGGTTTTTAACAATGGAACCAAATAAATGTTGCCACCGTTTTTTTTTTGTTCTAACTCAAAGTAAAAGAGGATTCTCTGCTTCAGAAATTCTTCAGCAACTTCAGCAGGCATGGGAAGACGCAAATCCCCCAGCACTGAAAACTATTCAACAATGGTTGACTGATTTTAAAAAAGGAAAGCGGACGTCCTTCCATGATTCATCAAGAAGTGGCTGGCCGTCATTAATAGACGATGAAAAGATTAAAGCAGTCAAAGAAGTGATTGATGAAGCTCCAAATGCCTCTTTGCGTTACATTGAAAATGAACTTTCTTTAGGCAAAGATACAGTCCACAAATTTTGCGTGAAAAACTTCATTACAAAAAAGTTTGTTCTGTTTGGATCCCTCATGAACTTTCTGCTGCTAATAAACAACAACGCATTAACACTACAAAGCATATACGCCATGTAATTTCACAGATGGGTGATGAAGCATATTCCAACATAGCGATCGAGGATGAGACATGGGTCTTTTTTAAAGGTAGAGGAAAGAAAGAAGATCACAAAATTTGGATTCCTTCTAATTCTGCTCCATCAAAAGTGATAAATCCATCGTCAATGACTGATAAATCTCTTGTTTCCATAACCTTTACCTGCAACAAACGTTTTAATGTAAAAGCACTGCCATATGGTACCAAGATTGATTCCGAGGCGTATGTGAACTTTGTTCATGACACCGGTGAAAAATGGCGGAAACTTAGATCTAACAGCATCAAGCTAAAGGAACTTAAGTGGTGGCATGATAATGCAAGACCTCATTCTAGCAAAGAAACAACTCTTTTTTTTGAAAGAATAAAAATTGACAAAAATTATCAATCGCCCTATAGTCCAGATTTTAATCTGTGTGACAGATTCTTGTTTTCAAAAATGAAGAAAAATTTTAAAAATCATGTTTTCAAATCACATGAAGAAATTGAAGAAGCTTGTAAATTCTTTTTTAATTCTTTATCAACAGAAACATTAAAAAAAATCAACTAGATAAACTTTGTAACTATTGTCAGTTGGTTATTGCCAACAATGGTGAATATGTTGTTGCTTAAGAAATTTTTAAAATATTCGTTAAATAAATTTTTAAATTCGCTGCATCTAATTTCGTTGTTGGTTAATAATATTATTAGGTTGGTCGAAAAATAATGACGGTTTTTGAGATTTATACTTTGTTTATCTACTTTGATATGTATATAAGTTTAAATGCATTAGTGTTAGATATTATTTGAAATCTTATGCCTAGCTGTATATTCCTATAGCCATTATTAACATATTACTGTTATTTTTTAAAATATTTACGGTGCTAAATTAATAATGGAAAAATTAAAATTCGAGCAATTTTCTTGTACGAATTTAAACTGGGTCGTAAAGCAGCAGAAACGACTCGCAATATCAATAAAGCGTTTGGCAAGGGAACAGMTTCTGAGCGCACAGTGCAACGATGGTTCCGAAAATTTTCTGATGGAGATGAAAACCTTGAAGATGAAGAAGGTCGTGGTCGTCCAGTTGCTGTGAACAACGACAATTTGAGGACAATGATGGAAATAGATCCCCGTACAACAATCAGAGAACTTGCAGATGGGTTGGACATTAGTCATTCAACAGTCCTGGATCATTTAAAACAACTTGTAGAAATGAAGAAACTTGATAAATGGATTCCACATGATTTGAATGAAAATCAAAAGAACCGACGCTATGAA